>JANHFO010001565.1:60426-74233 GCA_032468095.1 Pareas carinatus
TCCACCGGCAACCAATGCAGCTCGCGCAGGAGGGGGGTCACATGAGATCTTCTATTAGCACCCAACACCCCCCGCGCAAATGATCTGTTTGTGAAAGTTAAACAATTAGACTGATCATTGAGTTTGCTTTCCCAAGTTAAAAATGTTGCGCCAATGAAACAAAAGAACTCTAAAAGATAAAATAGGTTAAAAAAGCTATTTTGAGAACTCAAGCAAATTTAGAAAAGTCTTGGTATATCAGATCAGAAAGGGGGGATGGAGGTAATAGCGACTGAAAAACAACAATCTAAGTCTATACATGTGAGAGTGTGTGTATATAGTATGTATAGCTGCCTAGAGTTGTTTGCTATGAGATAGATAGGCAGAAAATAAATTCAACTAATTAATTAATGTATATCTATGCATAGATAGATAGACAGACAGACAGACAGATTATTTCTAAAAATTTCCCACAAGTGCAAGGTCTGCTTGTTTGGGATCAACCAAGTTTATATTCTAAATATAAAATAGACAAAGAAGGCTTGAAAACATACATTGAAGACAGAATTTAAAAAATACTCAAGAACATAGACAAACATTAAGCAAAACCATTATAATTTAGGATATCAAAGAAGCAATAAAGAATATCAAAACTGTAAAAGCACAAGGTTCAGATTGGCTGACAGTACAATTTCAAAAAAAGATAGAGGAAGAACTGGTGGAACTGCTCCTGAAGAGGTTGAATGAAATCTAAGTAACAAAAACAATACCAAAAACAGGGAGAAGAAGCATATATACTGTAACTCTAATAATACAAAGAAATGAATTATCCAAAGAAAAACACCAATTTCTTTGCTAATATTGATTTTCAGACATTTATTATTATATTAGCTGAATGCATGATGAAGAACATTTTCAAAACTATACATAAAGGTCACACAGGTTGCATTCTAATGAGGAAGATGAATGACAAGATCAGGTTTTGCAATAAGGGCAAATCAATAATTTTTAAAAAGAAGGTAGTAGCAATAGTTTTAGATATGGAAATATCTCAAAAGTGAAAAAATGTAAAACTTTCTTAGCTGGGACTTAATGCAATATAAAAATGAATATACTAATCATGATGTATTTATCTTAAATTTATTTTAAAAGGCATTGCTTCCAATCTGAGACCGAAGCTTGCTGATTGGCACAGAACAATTAATAGCAAGAGTGTGGAAAAATTAGAATAAGAATTACAAGACTCAAAAGAAAGAGGTAATTATCTTTATTATTAAGCAAACTGTATGTTATCTATAATGAAATGAATAAAAATTTTAATAACAAAACATAAATCACAGAAGAGACTGGTTTAGATAATGAACTTTATAGGTATTTATGGTTTAAATAAAGAAAAGAACAAAACATTTTTAAGGGACATATCAATGTGTCAATTTGGTGTAATGGTTAAGGTATCAAGTTAGAAATCAGATGACTGTGAATTCTAGTTCTACCTTAGGCAGCAATATGTCTGGTCATCTCTCAGTCCTAGGAAAGATACGGGCAACCACTTATTAAAAAACCTTGCGGGAACTTTGCTATGTATTGGCTATATTATTAGTATATGTGTTTAAATGAAACTATGCTGAGTCACTGGGCTTGAGTAGCTGAAGCCTATAGGCCTCACACTTCATGTCTCCCGTCCTAAGGATTGTGCATGAAGACCTCAATTGCCTATTCGCTGCTGCCTAGTGGTCGAACAGTATATAAGAATGCACATTGCTGTATTCGCTCAGTCAAGCCGAGGCTGTTGTAAGATCAACTCTACTTTTTGTCTTGTTCCTGATTTGTAAATAAACGGTTTCTGTTTGACCTGCACTTTCTCCTTCAATGACTACTGAACCCAGTACGCAACAGATTTTTTCAAGCAATCTCCAAGGATTGAACCCGACTGAATGAAAATAAAATAAAAAGTGTAAGATAAAGTCTTTTAAAAATGTGGAATCCTGTGAAATCAGATTAAGATCAGCAATTTCATCATTCACATCCCTGTCAAATGCTTTTTGCTTTAAGGATAAAGTATTGCGAGAAGTATTTAATTATATATGTTAGCATGGTACATTTAGATCCAGAAAATAGGATAAATATGAAGTAAGATTGGCGTAATAAAGAGAAGGGCTTACCACAGTTAAACACATGCAAATTATTGAAAAAATAAATAGTGATCTTAAGAAAGGTTGTCCTTGAGAAGGATGACAGAATCTGAAACACTTAAACAAAAGCAAGATAATTTATTGGGGTGCATCTATGAATTGTTATTGAAATACAATAAGGAAGCAGAACAAATTAAAAAGTACGTGATAAAATGGCTGCAACATTTCAAAGAAATATTTCTAATGAAACAATAGGAATAGCTATTTGGGGGGAGGAGCAGAAAATTCAACCTAAACTTCAATGTGAGGGGAAATTGGTACAAGATGTTTTATAGACAGTATATAATTCTTTCAGTGATTACCAGGCTGGACAAGTCATAAAATAACAAATGTTGGAAATGTTGTTTATCATATGTGGTGTTCTTGTAAAAAAACCCAAAACTATTGGAAGGAAATGCATATTTAAAAAATAAATAAATTAAAATAAATTTGAATTGAAACCACAAAGATTTTTTTATTAGGAATAATTCCAGAAAGTATAAACATGAAGTACCATAATTTACTGAGATACATGCTGATAGCGGCAAGAACCAATTTGGCACATATTGGAAAAGTAAAACCGTGTCTACAACACAGAGAATGGGAATCTAAAATTGGAGAATATGCAGCAGTATAAAAGAAGTTTAACTTAATTCAAGTAGTAATGGCTCCCATGTATTCGCCATATTACAAAGCAAGGCAAATTCAGACATTTAGAAGACAACTTCTAAAAAAATAGCTACAAGAGACTTAACAAAGATAAGAGATGCAATGATTTAAACAGATGTAAGCAATAATTTGTAATTTTCGAGCAAAAGATCTTCAAAGAAAAGTTTAAACTTTGAACAGAGGTTAGTGATTGGGAATAATGGAATGAAAGGAAAGTGAGCTAATGAATCCCCCACTTAAACTCTCTGTGTGTATGCATAACTAAATCAATTACATTGATTTAAGAATCTCATTTTAATGAACAAATAATACACTAAAAAAAGTAATGACCCTTTTTTATAGCTCTGGTCATCATCTTGTACTCCAGCTGCAAACACTGCAATGTTTATATCACATCAGCAGTTGTTTAATATGGGAAGTCATCCAACACAGCTTGGTGGGGGGGGAGATTATCAATGTATTTCCACCTTGGAGGAGATGTAGTGGAAATCCTGGTCTGGTTCATGGAGACTGTCAGGTCTACATGGGGAGAAACAATCCAAGCCACAGGAGAACATGGCCATTAATTTAGAAGACTGTTAATTCTGGGATAGTATTAAATCTGACTTTTGATAACAGTGGTCTCCAGAAATAAGCAAGGTATGGGGCCTCCTGGACACACATCTTCTCTTGGAAAAACAGGTAAAAGTTGTGGCCAAAAGATTCATTATCCAGTTTTGGTTAATGTGCCAGTTGTGGATAGCAATGTGATGCCTTGAGGATGATCACATGTTCATTTATTCCTCTCATAGATTACTATAATTCAGTTTACAGGAGCTGCCCTTGAAAACTATGTGGAGCTGATATAAAATGCAGCAGCCCATATGCTTACTGACAATTTTGATATAACACCACTGTAAAGGAGCTGCATTGGCTATTTCTCTATCTCCAACTGCAATTCATGGTGCTGGTTATTACATATAAAGATCTAGATGGTTTGGCCCTGGGTATCTGCAAGTCTGCCTTTTGGCTACCAACCTAAGTGAACAATGCCTCCTCTACCTCTTATGAGGAATGAGAGGAGATAGAGCAACTGCAGGTCATCTCTGTGAGAGTTTCTCTGCTTTTGGAATAGATTGCTGCTGAGATTAAAGGGACGCCTTTTCTCTGAATGTTCAAGATTTGTTAAAACCTAGCATTTCTAAAATACCCTTGGAAAATGAACGGTTTGTGGAATCACCAAAATAGAAGAGTGTGACGAGGTTATTAATTTTTCTTTACTTTTATTAATACATTATATTACTACCGTATTACATTGATTATAAGACGCATATTTTTCCGTATTTTGGTGTCGCTGTATTCATGGTGCATCTTATATTTGATGGTGTCTTGCTCCGAGAAGCTGTGCGTATTCAACCAAGGTCTCACGAACAGGAGGTGGGGGTGAGCTAGCAACCATAAGTGTGTGAAGGCTCGGCAAGCATGAGGCGGGCCCTATTTATTAACCCTGCACTTGCCCTTCAGCTGGCTCTGGCTGCTGTGCAGTTGAGATAGAGTTCACTTTGAGGCTGCATTTAAATGAAAACTTTTTTCTAACTTAGAAAAATAAGGGTGTGTCTTATAATCAGTGGCCTCTTATAATCAATGATTATATACAGTTTAGAAATGGTCTAAAAATAAATTTAAATAAACCATCTATAAATATATTTTAAAAATTCAATAAATACACAGATGTCAAATTTTATTTTTTATTTTATTTTTATCCCATCCTTATTATTTTTAAAACTTATCTAGGAGATATTACAGAGCTTCCCAGACTGATGTTTATTGAGAATAATGATTATAATCTGGTTGGTTCCTCAATATATCAAAAATATTTTCAAGACACTGAGGAGCAAATGTTTTAAAAATGTTGTCCAAATGTTAGGTTCCAAAATTACTGAACTTTCTTTCAAAATCGTCTTTAAGTGACAATTACGTGACAATTCTTATGAACTTAGAAATCCCATTTAAAGCATTGATATATAAATGAAGCTGCACTTTTACCTGCTACCACAGGTGACTTTCGGTCATCCAGCAACTGTATGGCGGTACTTGCTGTCACCACATTGCTCTTGTTGGCTGTTTCTATAAATGTGAAAAGGAATAGATATTCAGGTCCAAATTATCCCTCTGAATGGCAAGAGCCATAGCATTCCCCTTAGCAACAAAGACTTGAATGACTGACATGATAAAACATGGGCACAGCATTATTTTGAAGTTAGGGCATTTAATTTGAACAGAAACTTCTTAGACCTTCAAGGTTTAAGTAAGGCTCACATAGCTGAGGAAATGGGCAGTTTTATCCATTTTAAGCAGCGCAACCTGCCAGTGACCTAGAACTAAAAACTGGGTGAGAGATGCACATTATCTATGGACTACCCAATTCTGTTATCTCGTATTAGGATCGGATACATTCCACTGGATGTGTAATATGTAGTTCCCTTTCTTTTCTTATTTTACATTAAAGCATGAGTGTCCAACCTTTGGCTTGCCTGGATCACACTGTGTGAAGAAGTTTGGGGTCACATATAAAATAAATAACATAGTTAATGTACATAGATTACACAATAATGTTAAAAGTATAAGATCTTGTGAGGCCACATTACTAACTGTTTAGGGCTGAATGCGGCCTGTAGGTCACAGGTTGGACATACCTACATTAAAGAAAATATTTTGTTTCTTCTTGTAAAAAAAATAGGGAGGGAGAGAAAGAGAGGGTCCAACCTTTCCATTTCAAGAGAGAAGAGGGCTGCATAAATAGATCTCCTATTCCCAGATGCCTGTATTCCATATGCTACTTTTGGATCTGAATAAAACCCACCAAGGCAAACAAGGATAAAGAAGAATCGATGTATAATGTACATTGGGTAAAGTTTTTCTTTCTGCTTTAGATCTGATCATTTTTAAGTATCACCATGACAAATAAAAACAGCCTTAAAGAAATTCTTTATGCAACTTGTTATCCCTAACTGACCTTGGCTGATCTTGAACAAATAAGCACGTTCAGGTTTAGTTGGATGGAAGGCCAAGGAAATCCAAAGAATGTAGACTAGGGTGGTACATTGGAAAGGCACGCCTGAAAAAAGACTGTGGCAAACAATCTCTGTTGCATTACCAATAAAATGTTCTCTTGCAAATTGTCATTCCCTGTCACGTTTCGACATGCAAAGTGATATTAAGTCCTACACCGAACCAGATGATTTTGCTTAAGAATTAGAAGCAAGATAAAATGTAATTCCATAACAAACCTGTACTGAATGGAATGGAGTAGACAAAACTTCCTGGTATCTGTTCAGCAGCTCTTCTATACCAAAGTGGGAAATGGTCCGCATTAAAAATATTCTCCTTGTCTTCAGCTGTCAAGAAGTCTCTTGAAACAGAAGGAAATAAAAAAAATTGCTCTTTTTCATTTCATTCTTCACTTATCCTAACTTACCTACATAAAAAAAATAACTACGTTGTGTTTTATTCTTTTGTTTGCTACTCAAAGTTGTCTTTGATTGACGGGTCTACCTAAATAAATGAGACATTGTGAAACCCCCGCTGGTTTATTTTCTCCCCAGTGTAAATAAAGTGGTGAACATCATTTTCCCCGTTTTGAGATTTGTAATCCCAGCAAAAAAAGACATTTCGGGTGGGGACAGGGGAGTGCCTTTCTCATCTATGACTTCCCTTTGTTCTGTTACAAGAAATGTGAATACAGAGAAAATAAAGTCAGAGGCATTGAAGGGGAATCCTCTTCTGAATCAATAATCAATTAAAGTGCAGACAAACAGAGCAGGAAAAAAACAAGGGCTCATTTGTTGCTTAGCTGGATTTTTTGCAATTTGAAGTAGACACTAGGCAGTTGCCAGAAACACAACTCAAGAGTTTCGCTTTAGTGAGAGGGAGGGAGTGAGGGGGAAAGGAGAGAGAAAGAGAATTTATCGTAATATCCACTGTGTGTTTCTTCCAGTATATTCAATGCCACCAGGGATCAAATCCCCCTTCTTTGGAAAAGATATGGGTGGCACCTGAGAAGTATTGCAAAACCCGAGTTTTTACAGCAGAAGCCAATGAAATTGGATTTAATTTATCCTCTGTAGATAAGTTGCATGTGTGTTATTTCAATAAGGAAAATGCCAGGTAGACTTAGTGTTCCAATTCTGAGTATTCAGAATTTGGATATAAAGTATTTTGAAATAAAAATCCCACAGTTGTTTTTTAAGTGCACAAACGTGATATATATCCTGTCCATGCATTTCACTTCCTTATTTGCCAAAAACCTTGAGCAGAAAAAAAGAAAATACGCTGAAGAATATGTCTAATATCAGAATCAAGCATACACATGCAAGAAGATTTACAATGTGGTAAATTTCATGGCGCTTCTAGTTATTCTAGAGACAAAGCAATTTGGTTTGCTATGTTCTGAAAAATGAAATCTGAACTAGCATATTAGGGGCATAGCTCCAGGGTGGCTCCCTCCCCTTCCCATTATGAATCTCTTGAAATTCATGTCAACTATTATTTAGTTTTCAAAGAATTGCAAAAGACAGCTAGCCCACCTAACTTGCAATTTATTTAACCCCCTGAAAATTTCTTCCTGATATCACCACTAGATGGAGAGAAAAGGTTGAGCATCTTCCTACAGCAAGTATCCCTCCTCTTCTCAGTACGGCATAGTTACTATACCTAGTTTTAGCACTTACTGATTAGTTAGTTGCTCTGGCCCAACAAACAGATTGACTCGAGAAAGGCCTGTTCGAGTTCCAAGGAAAGCAACTTCTACTCCCTTGTCCGAATTTCTGAAAAGCAGCAACAGCATGAAAGCATCCTATTTCTACAAAGTAAATAGTTTAGTTAATTTGGTTTCTAAATTAATTAATGCAAGAAAAAGGAAGAAAAGTCTGATCACTCACTCTGATTTATTTAGTGCAAGGCTGGTCCAATAAGCTTCAATTGGGGCACTCACCACTGCATCAAATAAGACTTCCTGTATCAATTCTTTGTCACCTGTAATGTTTTGAAACATTCATGAAAAACATGTACGGAATCTTCTTATGACACTAAATCTGACCACACCAGAGAGTGGTAGGAACCTTACAGGTGTATTGTTTAAAACTTAATTTCAGAAGAAGTTGAAAATGAAAGGTTATTCCCCTATTTATTTATGAGATAGGAAAGGGTAGCAATATTTTTTATCTCTGTTCTGGATATCAAAACTTGAATTTCAAATATCTCCTTTCAATTTCAAAACTAAAATCCATCTTGCTGGTATTATGCTCATTAGGAAGATCTATACTACTGCATCCTATCCCATTGCTTACTTTGGAAGACAATGTTTGCATAAGCAAATGAGTTATTTATTGTTTACTTTTTGTTTGCAGGGTAAGGCTATTCATTAGTATTACCTGTATTGCGCATATGGAAGATTTGAAGCTGAGAGTTAAACACTACTTAAACTTTGAGATTGCGACTCTGTACAGCTCCTCAGTGAACTTAATGGTACTTACTTTCATGTGTGCTGCTACACTAGACTTTATAGCGGAAGTGTGCCAGGTACCAAGAGAAATGGACTTCTAAACCCTTAATAATTGACTTGAAGAAGGCAGGCACAACTTAAAGATACAGGAGCTAAATTGTTTGTCCTGGGTACTTTATTCCATTAAAAATAAAAATGCTACATCCTTCTTTAAAAAGCAAACACAATCTATTTATTTGAGGAACTTTCCAGATTCATCTGAATTCAGTCATGATCAGAAATATACTCACAAGGAAGCAATGGCTCTTTCCCTGTGAGATAGTTTTTAATTGCCTTCAGTTGAGTCATTTGGCGGTGTTCCGGATGCAAGTCTGTGTTGCAATATGACCTGAGGACAATGCGTGGTTAAAAATAACAGTAACAAATGTTGGTGACCCTGATCTCCCTTGGTCTTTCCATAAGCAGGGACTGGGCACACCAAGTACAGACAGAAAGAACGTCACAAGCCAATTGCATGCAGATTTACCATTCATCTGCCAAAGAGACATCGGGCTGTTCTAAATCATGTAATCCTGAAAGAAGAATAAATGACAAAGAGTCACTCAGAGGCACATAACAGCACTAGTTCAATCTTTGAATAAAATTCATAGAAATCAAAAAGGCTTTCTTTTTGAAAAAATGCAACAAAAAACTCCCTCAATAGAGCTTAATGAATCACCATTAAGTAAGTAAGTCATACTTCTGTCAGTGACTCACAAATATGTAGAATATTCTGGTTTCAGTTTTCCACTTCTCTCTTTTTCTCCTTCCCTTTTTGTGGTTTTCCCTTCTAACATGCTCCTATCTTTTATTTAGAGACTGAAGCATCTAATGCTATGTAAAATCAAGGGAATAGCAGATTATGCAGTTATCTTGCAGCTTCTGTCATTTGTGTACTTAATGAACTTTTCTTGGTTAGGTTTAACTAAATAGTTTGGGATTAAAATATGCCAAATTTGATTCCCCCCCAAGTTTTTATTTTTCCAGCTTTAAGTTCACTTTGTTTTATTTCACCTCAGAATGCAACCTAAAAGAAAGGCAATCCTGGTTTATATTACTGTTCTAAATAATTAAGGGAGGATCAGTGATCTGGATGTTCCCACAGTTGGAAAACAGGGATTGAGAGTTGGTTCACTGACAAAAAAATGGAAAAATGTAAACAATCTGAAGACAAGCCAGAACCCTAATAGTAGAGCATCAACTGTGAGTGGGGTTTCTGAAAATGTATAAACGGCAGCAAAAGCCACCAACAGTGGCATGGAAGACTGCCTTCCCCATGGTCTAATCTAGTTCTCTTTACAAGAAGTTGAAATGGATTCCTGTATACCAAAAAAACTGTCTTTCTCATCACTTCCTACTAGGTTGTCTTTAATTGGAGACACCGGGGTAAATGAATGATTTTTGCACCCACAGACTAAGTTCAGTAGGTACAGATTTCAAAACTGCATGACCACAAGAGAATGAAAGCTCTCCCTCTCAATGTGTAATGCTGTCTAAAGGATCAAATCCATGCATCAGTCTTAGTATTATTGACATCATAGGTTTTTGTCAACAAGCATTTATGTGCAATTTCAAAAGAAAAAGTAAGGGACCTGAAATGGACTCCATTAGTAATCTATTGGAAAACTTTGGGTTGCCTGCTAGACTGGAAAGTCAAACAGGTATTTCTGAAAAAGACATCTGGAAAGCCCTTGTGGTATTACTGCCAAGAAAATGCCAGGGTTAAGCTCACACTGAATTTTTACCATTTGAACACAACTATACATTCATGCACACAGATGTGAAATACATACCAAGTGGGTTGAACAATATATTACTAAACCTATTTGGTGATTTGTGTACTCAGGGCTTGTTATTATCAGCACAATAACATAGATTATGAGAATCTGATTGAGTCAATAAAGCATTACCTTCTTCTATTGTCACATTCCCTCTGAAAAAATATTTGCCGTGACCTCTAGACAGAGCCACACCTAAACTGTGCAGATAAACAAAAAGCAGACCATAAAAACTGTGGCATAAACAAAGCTAGAAAATACAGGAAAAGATAATTACTCCCTAAGGTTTTAATTCCTGCTCTAGAAACAATTTTGTTTTGTTTCGAAGACCTTGGTGGTTGTATGTCCTGCCCAACCAGCCACTTTGATGCCATTTTATGTTTGTTGTGCCAGCAGCAATGGACTATGTATATTTATTAGGGGTGCAATAACCCCTGCTCTCTCTGGCAAGCAAAAATGAACACTCACCAAGGTCAGGGCTGTTCAGCCAAAGTTGAATCTGCCCATAGGCTTGTAAAGGAGCAGGCTGTTTTCTACAAATGAAAATCATCTGTATGGAAAATAATCCTTACTGATAGTATAAGAGCTGCTGAGAGCAAGGAAATCCAAGAATGTGAAAATCAGAGCTTAATGACACACTTGACATAATTTCTTGATTACATATGTTAACCTTACTTAATATTTTTGTAATGGAAACAATATTGCTATGGGCTCTTTCCCATATAATACTAAGGATAGCACTACGGAGAATTGAAATCATTGCTGCTTTTGTAAAATGTTTTTTTACATTTTTGAAAGTACTCATTTAACTATAGTGAAGAGACCAATAGAGTAAAAGCACATTGTTCTCACTTTGGAATCTGATCCAATTTGTGAATTGGATACAAATTTTATGTAAATAAAGTTCGATATATTCTTTAGTCTGGAGATATGCCACGAAAGTTACGTGTGGAATTTGAAATCACATATACCGCTACCAGACTAAGACTATATGAGAAAGTTAGACACCTGACAGAAGAGATAAGAGAAAAGAGAAGAAAATGCACTGATGGTTCAACAGTTGTCTGCCTCTGGACTCACGATCTATTTCATGAACATCAAACTTGTGGGATCACAGTCATAAAACATCAGTAGAATCCATGTTTGAACTGAAAGAAGAACTTTCAATTTTCTATGCAACTACTTCATATAGAAAGCTTCCAAAATGATAGCTTAGAGCATCTCTCTAGGTAGTAAAGGAGTTATAGATTTTGGGCTATGTTCACCCAATGGGCTACTGAGGCCTTCCATGGACCTTGCCTAAACAATGAAGGTTTGTTTCCAGTAGTGTAAGTTAGTGTGGTCCTCTTGGCATCAGTCCTACTACCTGACTAATTCCCGATTGGTGCATACGGTTGAGCTCTAATATCTACAGAGTGCTGGTTTATTGCACAAGTAGACAGTCTTGGGTTCCTGTCAGTGTCACAGCCAGAAATGAACTCCAGCCTGCTCACTAAAGGCAGAATTACACTATGAAAAGAACTGCATATGGACTGTGTCGTGCTTTGGATTTGATTTGTGGTTCAGTTACTGGAACAGGCATTCCATGAATATGTAGAACTAAGCTCTATATAAATAAATTCTAATCATTTTATTTGCTAGTGAATCTAAGATCACTAAGCGTTGCATCATTGGATCAGCATTACTAGTCTGGATATTGTTTAATTATTTTGTGGATGGGAAACATTTTAGTGAAACACTGCAGTCATTCTTCCCTCTTTTGAGTACAAGATGTGTTTATGCTTCATGTAATTGCTTATAACAAATGAATAACATTTCTGAGTGTGTGCATGATTCTCTCAGCCTCTGAGTATGTGTGACTGAGGCAAAAGGAACTGCCTGTAGATAGTGATGTGAACTACAGATTTATAACTAATGTATGCCATTGTCCTAGAAGTGTGTATTAATAATATTCTTTTAGCCACACCTAATCTACCAATGTGCATACAGCTGCATTTCTTTTAGCCCTGCACAAAAAGCCATACACATTTTCATCAATGGCAGGAAAAATTCAGCTGGAGATAGGAAGCATGTTTCTCAACAGAGCACAGAATGGAGTGCCTTGTGAATGACAGGTCTGGGATATGGCAAGGCAATTTATCTTTCATAAATTTTCCGTCTCTGAATAAAACCTGAAAAAGCACACTGGAAAGCTATTTTCCTTGCTCTTTTCAACATCATTCAGGGACATTTTATTGTCAGCCTCTTCTGATGAGCTTTTAATGAGCTTGTGAGGCCTGTAGAAATGTGATTGCAATAAACCCGATGAAATATTCCATTTATTATGAGCCGCTTTACCTGAAAGGGGTCCCCTTGATATCTATATAATAGTAGTCATTTGTCATCACCAACACTCGCTTCTAGATTCAAGAAAGAAAAAAAAGCTTAATATAAAAAGTTTGACAGGTTTGAATAAAAAAAAGCAAATGTTTAATCTAGGGCAAGATTAATAATAGCATAATAGAGAGACATGGACACATTCAAAATTCATCTATGTGTAATAAACAGAAGTACACAATTCCGTTTTAAAATTATTTTGAAAAGAATTGCCTATACAAAATACCCCTTTGTCCACTGTTTTCTTCACTTCCATGGAGAATTTTCCTGTTTTCCGATTCACCATTGCATTTCGAAGCTTAAAAAGAAAAAGAAAGAAAGGGGGGGAATATAAGAAGAAATTTAAATAAAAGAATTAAGAAAACCATCTTGCTTTCGTCTCTATATCTGTCATCATTTAAAAAAAATATTTAAGCCAAAGGAAAAAAGGGTGCATGTGCATTCTTTCCAATCTAATTTGTTTAGCTACCAGACATGATCGTTATAGATTCTTACATCACAACTTCCGGAGCCAAAGATTATTTGGCTAAAAATGCTGGGAATTTAAGAGGTTCTAAAAGCATCATGTTGAAAAATAGATTATAAAATAAAACATGTTTGAAATGGGATTTGAGCCTGGTGTCCCAGGTTGTAGTCTAAGACTGAAGGTTGTACTCCAGTTATACTATAAACTGCTTGGAAAGCTCATTTTGAAAGGAAGTAAAGCTGGTATCCTTTACCAGCAGGCAACTAAAAGTTAAAATGAAAGTTAGTTGCAGGCTACAAGAGAAAAATCGGTATGATTCGCATATAGGTGATAGGTGAATCCTTAGACACTTCCAATATTTTTAATCAGTTAAATTTATTTAAAATCTATTTTTATGTAGTCTTGATTTACAGAATATCTTAACTAAAGCCCCAATCATGGTTGTCTAGTGGAAGCCAGAGTGGTATCAGGCTTGCCATAATATTACCATACAAGTAATACTAATTACTTAAATTACATCAATGCTAATTATATAAAGAATACCTTTTGCTTCATGATGGTGTGACATACACAACATCATTTAGCCCTGAGTCCCTCACATCTGGAGATCGTGGGATAGAATTGACCTATACTACATATTAGTGCCTTTCGGTGCTTTGAATACGTAGATACTTAAAGAGTGTGTAGGTGCATCTTCCAGGTTGAATCAAAGGTGAGCTGTCATGAACATAAAACTAGATGAATTAGATCAGTGGTCTCAAACCTTTTTGGCACTATCATGAAAGATGGTTTTTCCATGGACCGGGGGGGGGGGTGGGTGAGGAGGAGGGAGGGACAGGAAATGGAG
>JANHFO010001565.1:104795-116061 GCA_032468095.1 Pareas carinatus
ATCTTCGCCAACAAAGTTGGCCAGGAGAAACACAGCAAGCCAGGAACTAAGATCAAAGACGTATACCACACAGCAGGAATCACCAAAGCAAGAGGGAATGACTTACGCCCTGCTGGTTTGTATGCTCTGGGTCCTGGGCCAGTTAAGATAGGTGTGGCTCAGCTTCCAATTTGTAAACCAACCTTAAAGGGATTACCACCCGTGTAACCCTAACAGAAGTCACAGAACCATGGGCCTGAGAGAGACCTTGGAGGTCTCCGAGTGCAATTCCCCGCTCGAGACAGAAGACCTCATGCCAGGGCTGTCCAATCTCTCCTTGAAAACCTCCGGAGATGGAGCGTCCACCGCTCTAGAAGCTATCCAGTCAATCCATCTTTCTCGTTGACAGGAAATCCCTCCTTGATTCTTAGTAATTATTCTTAATTAGTTAATTAAATCTTCACTTAACTTCAGAGATACTTATATCCTTCCTGGAGGGAGAACAGGGCCCACCCGGCTGAACTCCAGGTGTCCTGAAGCTCATCAAGCCCGCCGACCGGGAACCGGGCGGGAAAGTAATCTGCATCTTAAACCCTCCTGAGATAATCCGCCAGTCATCTCGTAGCGCTGAATTTCGCCAGTACGGAAACGTAGGTCTTGAACTCACCCGCCTGCATTCTTTTGCAAAGTTGAAAGGACAGACCGATTAGCGGGGACAGGTGTGAATAACAGAGCCGGAAGGGACCTTGGAGATCACTTAGTCTCCCCCACAACGTCCGCAGGCAAGTCTTTCCGCTGATTAATTCTTCTGGCGGGTCAGGAGATGTCACCTTCGTTCCACGCTGCTTCTCTCCTTTCTAAGCCACTGCTTCTTCCCCTGCCTTCCGGTCCTTTGGAGAACAGGTCCTCTCGATTGTGTCCTTGTGGTGTGTGCATGCAGCTTTGAGCGCTGTCGCTTAAGGCCAATTCCTCGGGTGTCCTGACCCACGTGGCGAAAATAGATCCTGATTCTGATGCTGACCTCCTTCGTGGCAGCCCCTCGGATGTTGGAAGGCTGCTAACAGGCCAGCCCTAGTCCTTTCTCTTTGTTAGAGGAGACCTGCCCAATTCCCGCAACGGTACTTTGCGTGTTTCAGCCTCCAGACCCCGCGTCACAATCCTCTTGGTTGCTGTTCCCTGCCCTCGTTCCAGAGAGTCACAACGTCTTTTTTTATAGCGTGGCAACCCAAACGGACTGCGATGTCCCACCTGTGATCTCACCGAGGCCTTATTGATCTCGATTCACGTGATGTGAAAGTTTTTTGGGGGGAAACCCCTTTGAGATGCCCGCAGACGATATAGGCTGGTGTTCTCCAGAAAAGCCGTGAAGAAAGTCCTTGAAACACGGGAGTCTCTCTTGGAAGTACAGTCAGCCCTTGATGTGCAAACTCTCATTTAGGGACGGTTCCAAGTCGCAACGGCACTGGAAAAAACGACGTAATACTGATCCCACACACACACACATAACAACCGTCTCAACATCTCTGCAGCCCCACGATCAGAATTCAGGCGCTTGGGAACCCGGCACGTACGAGGGCAATTCAGAATAAAAACCTCCGTTTGGTGATCGATGACAGACATTCGCAGATCCAGAACTTTTGGGATACACATTAGAAAAGGAAGCCAGAAGCATCGGACGTCGGTCGGCGCCAAATATGGGCTCTGAGGGGGAGATGATCCAAAGCATCGCAACATTGGAACTGCTCCGAAAGTCCTTGGGTGCGCCTAGCGGTGTGCGGGCGAGTGTTGTCGTGAACCAACACTACAGCGGAAGCCAGCCTGCCCCGACGCTTGCATCCCACCCCTTCGAGGATGACCATGCGCTTCACGAAGCTGTTCCCGGGCGGGAACAGGAGGGAGATTTCTTTGCAGGAGGAATTTCGAACCTTGTAAAGACATGATGGCAAGGGGTCCTCCATTGGAATGGCGACGAGGTCGAAAAGCCACGTCATGTTGTCATTTTCTAAGGCGCGCAAGTCCAAGTTCTGTATCTGCCAATGTCTGTCGCGGATAACCAAACGGAAACTTTCTCCGAATTGCCCTCGTGTTCGCGAAGGTTGGGGCACCCCGAATTCACCTCATCGCGATTTGCAAACTTCCCGACCAGCTTCTGACAAGCAGAGGCAACGCTTGGAAAAGCCCAGATTTCCCTTGACAGCCACACAACTCATTCAGCGACTGCAGCGGTTCGCTTCACGACTGTCGGGGGGGACAGTCGTGAAACGATGAAACCGAGCTTGACTTAAGCATCTCGTCGGGGAAAAAAAAAAGAGATGATGATGGGTTCTGTAATTGGGACGCGGCTCGTTTTCAACAGTTGCCCTGCCTAGCCACGGAACGTCCGGTTCCACTTGTGGTCGTAAGTCGAGGTTGGGGGTCTTGGAATGTTTCACCCGAGCGAAGCAGGGGCTGGACCGATTTCCCCCTCCGGCGATAAAACGTTTTGTGGCCCGTTTTGCATTTCGTCGTCCGTAAAATCCGATGAGAAACCATCTGGAGGAGTTGCTTTGTCTCCGGAGCCGGAATTCCAAGCGTCTGATGGCTAGGAAATCCCGTGGGAGAGCTGCAGATGCGAAGCCCTCCTCCCCAAGGCCCAAGAGAGGCCCTCTTCTTATGTTCTCATTGTCGCTCAGGACGTAGACCTTGGCAGGGGCGTCCCAGACCCAACAGAAGTGGCCTTGTTCTGAAGTTGGCCCGAGTCTTCCTTTGCCACTTGTCGCTCCATGGGGACCCGAAAAGCCCCCGACATTAGCGCTTCCGTTCTTCGCTCGCGGCTCTTCGTGATGTGAGGTTGAGGGCGTGCTGTCTGTGTGTGTGGGCGACACCCGCGTTGGCAACAGGCCTTCTCTTGTGCTCTTTGTGTTTTGCCGTCCAGGCTCCGGGATAGCCGCGTCCTTGTCCTCCTGCATTTAAATTAGATTATTTTAATATTATTTATTGGAAATTATTTTATGGCTCCCCTTTTAATTCAGGCCTTCTTTAATATTTATATATATATATATATTTAGTGTTCATGTTGTTTGTGTTTTTACATGCCTGTAAGCCGCCCTGAGTTCTTCGGGAGAAGGGCATGGTACAAATAAAACTATTATAGAAATTTCTATTATTATAGAAGAAGGTAAAAATGGGTTGAGAATTTCCTGTTTTACCAGACAATTTCTACCACCCCAAGAATCACTAGTCTAGACTGAGCAGGAGATCCAGGGGGAAAGTTGGTGGGTACTGTAAGAACAGAGGCAGGCAAGCTTCCTAGTTTCTCCCTTAAAGCCCTGCAGGAAATAAAATATAGCTTCTGACAAGCAGACAGGAGGGACCTATAAGCCACTTGGCTCCCAGAGCTGCAAAGAAACAGAAGCCCAAGTTCAAGGCTTCTTCTCAAGCTTGCTATCTCTCCCATCATCAAAGGCAAAATTAGTTCCGCTGTTTCTTTTTTTAAAAATGTAAGTTTGCAGCAGCCTAATTAAAAAAGAGGGCAAACTGTTATCTGCAGCCCTCCCCAGCCAGCCTGAAGATGAAGTGTAGAAAGCTGACTGCACCCAACTTGTCTACACAAACAAATTCAAAGGCTAGTGCTCTATCAAGAGAAGGTTAATTTAAAAACAGGTCTACTGTGATTTCACTATAGTGGGAAATAAAAAAAACTATCTCAAAGAAATGCCTTTTTGTTAAAAGGAGTGATAAGTTTTAACTTATTTTACCTGAATGTTAATTAAGCTGTATTGCCTCTTGACCTTTTGTGGTACAGAAAGGTCACTCGATATAACTTCAGGCTGTTTCCCAGAAGATTTTCATTTAATTTTGTGAGTTGAAATCTTATTTGGAAGCAGAGATCCTTCTCTAATTCACTAACTATAATAGATGAAAACAATCTTCTACTCTGTTATGAGAGTTGTATGCATTTTTGTAAACCAATTTTGATTTATTTTAACTTTCTAATTTTCCTGACAACATTTGAATTTTTAAAAATCTCTTCAACTTCCTGGAAGACAAGCAGTAGCCATAATTAATATTAAGAAGCTAAGCCTGAGGAAGACTGGTAGAGCCTGGTTACCTAGACCAAGTTCTAGAAGAGAAGCTCTGGAATCTCTAATGTTTTATTTTAGCTGTGCTGCTACACAGTTTATTGACATTGGATAACAAATGTTTTGTGACATGATGATTGCACTTTATAAAATTATCACACATTGAATGTACTTTATGATTATGAGTGCATTTTATTATTAGGATCACTGTTTGTCAATTGCACCCATACATACATGACATGATGAATGTATTTCATAATTATGAATGTACAATATCATGATTGTAATCACTGTTTGTCAATGATTGCCTTATGAGTGTAATCACAGTTTGTCGATTATAGCCTGTACAGAGCATGTACATTGGAGGCAAATTCCTTGTGTGTCCAGATATACTTGGTGAATAACTTCTCATTCAAATTCAGATACAGACACAGATCAGAAGTTTAATTTGGGGATTTTTGCCATATAAATCCAATGGTACCTAACAGTGTATAATTAATTTAAAACACACTTTGTTAAAGTAAAGTATATATATTGGGGTTAAGACAAAAAGGACTTGATATCTGGACTGCATTCCATAGATATCCAAAATGCAACATCATAAATGAACAATGGAGCTTGTTCTGGGTGGCAGAGCAATCACTTCTTTTTCCGCTCATATTCCCTTTGGAACACTGTAAGATTTATGTGGGAATTTTTACTGTTTTTTTTTCCTTTGAGTTCTTCCTCTTCATGTTATAAGGCAATAATCCGATATGAATAGAAAAAATTTCCAATTTCAGACCTAAAAGAGCTATGGGAAATAATCTAAAATAACGTGCTGTTATATTAGACCTAGAAGTTTACGCATAATCAAATTTAGCACTATACTTATTTCACTAAAAATCCCATTCCATTTGACAATGCTTCTCTTACACAGCTGAATGCACTCATTGATTGCAATAAATGTACTTTCAGATCAATGATGTGCAGTCATTAAAACATCCCTTAGTGGAAAACTCACTGTTAATAGCTTTCACAGATGTTCTGCATAACCTAACTTTTACCTCCAGAATGCAAAAATGATCTAAAACCTGCTGAGAAGTGGGAGGGGGTTTCCCTGTAAGTTATTATATTGTGGATTTTTATACAATGAGAATACAGCTCTGTTCCAAAATTCTCTGATTAAACATAAAACTGATAAGATGTTTCAAAACAATGTTTAGCTCAATGATTTTAAGCTAACCCGCCTGTTCTGATTAGGCACATTTTAAAATTGTGATGTCAGGTGTGTCCACAAAGCAAGATCCAAAGCTACATAAAGGCAATCTTAATTTATTGCCATTTACACCAAGCAGCTGGAATTCTGGTAAGCTGACAGAGTGTACAAGAAGTCTTGATAAAACTGAACTTTTGAGAAAAAAATATTAAGAGAAATCCCCAAATGTGGAAGAGTTTACCTTTAAAAACAAAACTCCTTTTAAAGGATATGAGTAATCGTTTCCATGCAATATGATTTCATATCTAAGATATGAAAACAATTTTCTGATTCCATGACAGTATTTTGGGATGTGATCTCTAACGGTAACTTTTTCAGGCAACATTTGTGCTTTATTTTTCATAAGAAGGTACCTTCTATTACACTGGCCAGCAAAGGACAGAATCCAGCAATATGTCGGCTGAAAATGAAATGAAACCTTTATTGTCATTGTACAACATGTGTACAATGAGATTGTCTCCCTTTGTGCACTCTCCCCCCATCACATGCAGATGCTACATTGTTACATTATTGTTTTTCATTCAGGAGTCTGACAGCCCATGAATTAAAACTGTTCTTCAGCCAGTTTCTGCGGCTGCCTATACTTCTATATCTCCTGCCGGATGGTAGGAGAGTAAAGAAGGGCTGACCAGGGTGTGAGTCATCCCTGAGGATTTTCCTCACTCTTCTAAGGCAACGGGCCCTAGCCATGTCATCCAGTGGTCTCAGGGGACAGCCCACAATGTTTTGCGCTGTCCTCACCACCCTCTGTAAAGTCTTTCTGTCCGCGGCTGTCAATCCAGCATACCACACCGTAACGCAATATGTGAGGACACTTTCGATGGTGTAGAAGGAGATCATCAGCTGTTGTTCCACTTTATTTTTTAGCAAAACCCTAAGGAAATGGAGTCTCTGTTGGGCCTTTCTGACTACCTGGGCTGTGTTGATTTTCCAGGTGAGATCTTCACAGAGATAGACTCCCAGGAATTGAAAGGAGGGAACTCTCTCCACACAGGCCCCCTCCATGTAAAGTGGGGCAGGTTCCGCTCTCTTCTTCCGGAAGTCTAATACCATCTCCTTTGTCTTGCTGATGTTTAGGTGCAGGTTGTTTTGTAAGCACCATGTGGAGTTTCTGAACCTCCCCCCTGTATGCTGTTTCGTCTCCATCTGTAATAAGACCCAATACGGTGGCATCATTTGCGAACTTAATGATCACAGTGAATGGGTCAGACGATACGCAGTCATGTGTATAGTGAATGTTAGATCGTGGGTCAGTGAGGAACGAGGCAGAGACACATTGATGTTGATATCTTTATTGGTAATGATGCTCGGTACAAGAATGGCGCCCAACTGGTGGGCTACCTCCTATATACCCTGGTCAGGGTGGCAGCCTGCCAATCAGGGCGCTGGGCATTCCCATGCTTGGCAATGCCTTCCCTTTGGACACAACACCCCTCCCTACCCAGATAGACCTTCACCCTATTTGCATATGTAATTATGCAAATATGGCAGCCGTTAATAAGCGCGCCTGGACCTGTGTGATTCAGTCGCTTGGTCAGCGGCAGGGAGTGAGGTCGTGCCCATGGGAGGCTCCAGAGCTCCATCGGGATGCTTCTGGAAGCCTCCAGGTGTGGCCTCGGCTCCACCCTCGTCAGCAGGTGGATCCCTTGTTTCGGATGGGGGCCCTTCAGCTTCTCCCGGTAAGGCCCACTCGTACTCCCCGCCTTCAGTCCCTATGGGGGAGGAATTTTGGTGGTTGTTAGTGATAGGTTCCCGAGTTGGGAGGTCCCTGTTAGGCCACGGCTATTGTTGGTTTTGGTTCCCCCGGTTGGGGCAGTCCCTGTTAGGTCCGGGAGGCAGACTCTCAGTTGGTTGATGTGCCGCCTCCATTTGTGGCCATCGTCTAACGAGACCACATAGGATTTAGGCCCTGTTATTTTAATTATTTCCCCTTCCTCCCACAGGGGCCCTGGGTTGAGGTTTTTTGCAAAGACCGGATCACCCATACTAAACATCCTTGTGGGTGCCGGCTGCTCCCTGTCCTTCCCAGGGGCGTAGCTGGGGTTCAACCGGTCAAGGACAGAGCGTAGCTTCCGTCCCATTAGGAGTTTGGTGGGGCTTCAGCCTGTAGCCGCGCATAGGGTGATGTGTTGTCAGATTAGGAACTCATCTACTCTCCCTTGCCATTTCCCAGGGCCTAGTCTTTTGAGTACTTCTTTGGCCGAGCAGATCCTGCGTTCCATTTGGCCATTTGTGCTGGGATTTCTGGGTGTTGTTAGAGCGTGGCGGATGCCCAGATTCGCTAGGAACCCCTCAAACCCACTCCCTGTGAATTGTGGGCCGTTGACGGATACCAGTGTGTCGGGGAGGCTGTGGGTGGCAAGCAGGGTGTGAAGTGATTGCATTACCACTTGGGTCATTGAGGAGTGCATGGTGGTTATTTCTAACCACTTAGAATATGTATCTACTGTGACCATGAAGGTTTTTCCTTGGAACGGTCCTGCAAGATCTATGTGTACCCTTGCCCATGACCCCCTGGGCTTCTCCCACACCCTGGTTGGGGTCCTCGGAGGTGCTGGACGGGATTGTTGACATTGTGGACGCCTCTCTACTCACTCCTGTATGTCTCTGTCCATGCCAGGCCACTATTCCCGGGTGCCCCTTGTGGATTGTTGTGAGCACTTCCTTCCTAAGTTGGGTGGGGATGACTACCTCTCTCCCCAGAGTAGGCAGCCTGCTTGTGCAGCCAGTTCCTCCCTTCTTGTGTTGTAAGGTTGGGTGTCTCCCCCGTCCTCTGTGCCGCTTGGCCACCCTTTTTGTACCCAGGATAGGATTTTCCTGAATGTTGGGTCTTTTTTTGTTTCTCTGGCCACCTCTGTGGAGGTGACCAGGTCGGTGGTGAGGTTGCAGTCGATTAAGAGGACTGCTTCCTCGGCTTGATCTGCATCTATGGTGTTGGGCAGGAGGCAGCGGCTCAGTGCGTCTGCATGAGTGAGGGTGGTTCCTGGCCTGTGTTTTAATGTGTAGCTGTAGGCTGCCAGGAAGATTGAGCACCTCGTCATGTGTGAGGAGAGTGCTGGGGGGGGTGTTGGGCGGTCGCCTGCGAGTAAGCCGAGCAGGGCTTTGTGGTCAGTGATCAAGTCAAAGTGCCTGCCGAACAGGTACTCGTGGAACCATTTGATGCCTGTTATTAGAGCGAGGGCTTCCCTGTCCAACTGGCTGGAATTCCTTTCAGCCTTGGATAGTGACCGGGAGTGGAAGGCTATGGGTGCCTCCTCCCCATTGGGCAGTTGGTGGCTCAGTACTGCCCGCACTCCCCAAGGGGAGGCGTCGCAGACTAGTACAACTGGGAATTTTTCCTCTGAGCCTTTTAGCCTTTTGGAATGCCTAGTCTTCCATCGGGCCCCAGCTCCAGGGTGTGTTTTTGGTTAATAGTTTGTGGAGTGGGTCAGCTACTGTGGCTTTGCCTTTTAGGAAGGAGTTGTAGAAGTTGAGGAGCCCAAGGAATGCTTGGAGCTCCTGTCGTTTTTGGGGTTTGGAGGCCTCTCGTATTGCCCTGACTTTGTCAGTCGTGGGGTGGATCCCTTGGCCATTGATTTTGTAGCAAAGGAAATCCACCTCGCTGACTCCTATCCTGCACTTTTCTTTCTTGAGTTGTAGTCCAGCTGCTCTGAAAGCGGTTAGGACTGCCGTTAACCTGTCTAGCAACTGGGGTTCGTGCTCCGTTGTAACGAGGACGTCGTCGAAGTAGGGCACGACCTCAGGGATCTTGAGGAACAGTCTCTCCATGATGCTCTGAAAGATTCCAGGGGCCACGCTGACCCCGAATTGTAGCCGGTTGCATTTGTAACCGGTGTGTTACAATGGTCTGGGCTTCTGTGGTGGTTTTGTCCACCGGGAGTTGCTGGAAGGCTTGGACCAGGACAGGTTTGGCGAAAACTCGACCTGGCCCAAGGGAGTGTAGCAGATGCTGGATCATCGAAACAGGATAGGCGCTCTGCTGCAAGGTCTTGTTGAGCGTGCACTTATAATCCATGCATTGAGCTGTCACTCTTAAAGGAGGTGACTATGGGTGTTTTCCATCATGCATGATCGATGGGCTCCAGGACCCCTTGGGCTATGAGCTTATTTAGCTCTGCGTCCATTCGGACTTGCCACAGTTTTAATCTAATGGGGCTTATGGTGGGGTCTAAATTGAACATGATTGAGGTCCCCTTATACTTGCCGAGCTCATTGCTGAAAATGTCCTGGAATTCATGGGTGAGGCTGTCCATGCCCTCCTCCCTGATCCCGTGGACTCCCATCAGCCCAATGCCCAGCATCCCAAACCAGTCCAACCCCAATAATATAGGTAGGTCATCTCGGGTGACTGTTATGTCCAAGGGTCCCTGGAAGCTCTTGAACGTGACCGGCACTGTCGCTCTTCCGAGTATGGGAATGCAGTTCCCCTGGTAGTCTTTTAGCGACATCGATGATCGTTTGAGGTCCCTTTGGTGTATTTCCAGGTTCGCTGTGTGCAGGTCTCTTCACGAGTTTAGGGTGACTGCTGATCCTGTGTCCACCTCCATCTGGTAGGGTGTTTGCCAGAGTGTTACTGTTATTTTAATTTTGGCAGTGGTGTCGTTGCTGTTCCTGGCGACTCTGGTCTGGTGGGTATTTTTCTCCCAGCGTCTGGTGTCTCTGCGTTCCCGGGAATGTCTCCTGTTCTTGTTTTCCGAGTCGCTGGATTGTCTGTGGTGTCGCCGACAGGGGGAGGAGTCTGATGAGCGTCAGACCTTCCCGATATGCCCCCTTTTCCCACATTTGTGGCAATATTGGTTGCAGAAATGACAGGTTGCTGTGGTGTGGTCACCTCCGCACCTGGGGCAATTGTGGCTGGGATTCTCTAATCACTTGTGCATGCGGTAGACCTCCTCGCTGCTGGTGCTGCTGTAGCTGGAGTCTCTCCTGTGGTTGTGGTGGACTCGTTCTTTGGTTGCCGGCTCTACTTCCGGTATCCTCGCCTGGACGACAGATGCCATGTTTTGAGACTCTGCCACGAAGGCTCTTCAATGGTGTCATCCAGCGTGATCTTATTGTCACCCATCAGTTTTTTTTGAAGTTTCTTGTCCCTCAGGTCCCAGACGAATTGGTCTAGGAGCACTTCATCCAGGCCCTCAGTGTAATCGTAGAATGCTCCAAGGTGGCGGATTGCTGTCGCATATGCTGCGGCGCACTCTCCATGTTGTTGCATTCGGTTCCACAGTGTGAACATCTGCACAAATTTTGATGGGGCTGGGGCAAAACGTTTCCGCAGCGCGGCCTTTAAGTCTTTCCATGGGATAGAAAAGACCGGGTTTGGTACCATGATCATTCTAGCCGTGTCAAAAATGACTTTTCCGGCCAGATTTAAGAACGTTTTCCTCATTCTGACATCCGATGCCTCGGTGAGGTTGTTGAAGCTGACGAAGCACTCGTAATGTTCCATGAATCCATCCCAGGTGTCATTGATCGGGTCGAATGGGACCAAGGTTTGCATATGGGCGGCCATTCTTATAGCAATTTGAATTTGGTGTCATTTGGCTGCTCGGCGATGGTTTGCTTTGGCCTGTTCGGTGCGAGCTGCCTCGGTTTGATCGCGTCTGGCTCAGCAATCGCGTCCGGTTGCTCTCTTCTGCGGTGTCTGTTTGCCTGTGGTTCCGTGGGCCCACCTCGTTGCCAGTGTTAGATCGTGGGTCAGCGAAGAACGAGGCAGAGACACACTGATGTTGATATCTTTATTGGTAATGGTTCTCGGTACAAGAATGGTGCCCAACTGGTGGGCTGCCTCCTATATACCCTGGTTAGGGTGGCAGCCTGCCAATCATGGGCGCTGGGCATTCCCATGCTTGGCAATGCCCTCCCTTTGGACACAACACCCCTCCCTACCCAGATAGACTTTTGCCCTATTTACATATGTAATTATGCAAATATGCCATCCCGTGAATACAGGTAGGGATTGAGCACACAG
>JANHFO010001565.1:116161-129424 GCA_032468095.1 Pareas carinatus
TCCCTGAGGATTTTCCTCACTCTTCTAAGGCAACGGGCCCTAGCAATGTCATCCAGTGGTCTCAGGGGACAGTCCACAATGTTTTTTGCTGTCCTCACCACCCTCTGTAAGGTCTTTCTGTCTGTGGCTGCCATAAAAAGTGAACTTGATGCTGCTGAAATTTAACAGAACTTGATGCACCTTTTTCGAGTGAGAGCATGTCTTCAGATAGTATATAAGATCACAGGCAGTAACGATGTCCGTCTTGTGTAAGACATTGTACAATGTCTTACACAAGTAGAATGGACTTGTTTGCTTCAACCAGGTTTTCTTTTGTGCTAAAAGCAATTCTATTCCTAGAAGTGTTTATTTGGACCTAGCTCTGTACATTTACAATTCGATAATTCCAATTAACTTTGACTTAGTAGCAGTTTACAAATGGATAGTTACCTTGTATTTTGGAATTGCCTTGAGAAGTTCTTTCACTGGAACATCTGTGCCCACAACTCCCAGAAGAATGCCTTTTGATCTCTATTTTAATATAAATATATATTTAATGTTGGGTCAATAAACAATACAAATCAGAGAAAAGGACACATTCTAAATCAGTTTAATCCCACATGGATTAAAACTGTATCAAGGAATACGGATAATTAGCTACTTCTCCCTTTATTGGTAGAGATCCCTGTAGTTAAAATGCCTGCCTAAGGACTAGGCTCATCTGAAGCTGGGCAACCTCAACTCTCATCACTGCACGGAGGGCCATGTGGCAATTCCCATACATCATCTGGAAGGAAGACTTCTTTCATTGGAAGAACCACACTGAAAGGATGCTTGAGTAAAACATTGTTAAAACAAAGGGCCTCTATGAGATGTTACATGGACCACATTTCTAAAACCAAGTCATTTTTTTTCCGAATCCTGGAAAGAAAAGCACAGATGCTGTGCAATGTTTCAGCTGATAATGCATTCAGTTTAACTCTTTGAGTCTGGAAGTATATTGTGAAAAAATGTTGCATGCATCTATGCAATTTACTTTGGTTCCTCTTCAGATCATATAAATCTTTTGCCTTTTATGGAAATATACAACTTACTTCCTCAGCCACCTCATCCTGTTAACTGATACCCGAAAGGAAAGTATTAAGTAAAAAGCAATTTTAAAAGTTAGAAATGCAGAAAAATGTTAAAAATATAATAACACTTTGTTGAATTTATTTTTTTCCTGCCATAACTTTATAGCATACAGACATTTGTTCTAATCAAGAATTCTATAGGAGCAACAATAAAAATTGCATGCATTTGTGTTTACGTATATGTATATGTATAGTGGATTGTGTATATGTGCAGGGTGCTACTACAGGCAAGAGTTTTACACAGCCAGATAGTGCATAACGAGTTCAGATGTTCGTGACATAATGCAAATAATCTAAGAGCAGTTAACATGCTTACATATAATTGAAACAAATAATTTTCAATCTTTTGTAACAATTTCCAGGTTTTATATCCTGTTTGGATATATTCTTCTTCCCATTTACAAGCTTCAATAAACATGCAAATAAAGAGCTTAGCATTCTCAATTTGGGCTTCATGAATTCATGACACTATATTTCAAAATGTATTTAATGCTCATTGGTATTAACAAGGTGTGCTTTTATTTCAACAGTTAGTGCAAATATATGGGAAAACAGCAAAAAGACACATGATTTCATCAAGCCATTCAAATATGTGCTAGTTTAAAGCTTTCATTTTCTAGCCAATGACCATGGGAATACTTACAGTCTCATTTTGCTTACTAAATACTGGCATAGCAACAGTGGTCATCAAAACCAATCCCTGATCGTCAGCAAGCTATGTTTAAAAAAAACATAAAAAGAGATCAAGAGAACACAAACTAAGGTCACTATCAGGCAGCAGCAATAAAGATATTCCAAGGAAGATATTTCTGATTTAGTAAAATAACAGGCTTTAACTATAAACCTACATTGCATTGATCCGGGGCATTTCAAAAACATTGGGCTAATGCTCTAATAAAGTCTTCTCTTTAAAGAAAGAAAACACTTTGTGATGTTTCATTTATCCATTGAATATCAGATGTATTTTCTAATTCATTTTCTGGACATTTGGTTGCTCATAGGAACCACATCTTTTATTTCCAATAATCAGACCACTGCAATGCAAACCATAGACCATTAATGACATCAGTCTTCAGCTGGTTTCTATATTCTTTTATTTATGAACAGCATGGCCACACAGAAATCACTGTAATTTTGGTAACCTTGAATTCTCAAAAGGAGTAGATGATGATCTTGCTAACCTCTGCGAACTCCTGGCTCACAAATTGCATTGTTCAGGCAAACGCCAATGTCAGTCAAATTCCAGGTAATTAGAAATGTATTTCTGCATAGTGACTGAACCCAACTCCAATTCGGTTTCCACTGTCAGTCAGTCTGGAGCTTGGACACATTTAAGCTATACATTGTAATTAAACATGCAGCAATTCCATATTAAGATTGCAAATAGTTGATATAAAAAAGAGGAATCTTTTCTTCACAGAATTAATGGTTGAATTTTTCTGAAAGTGTCCCTAAAATGTAATATAGAGCTTTTCTTACGTGGTTTTCAAGTTCGGTGTGTGTTGGTCTGGCCTTAGTATGATTCAAGTATTGCAAATGTAAACAATATTGTGTGAGACAAGCACACAAATAAAAACCCACTAATAGCTATTAGAAAGTTCACTACAAAATACATATAAAAGAAAAATATTCTTTAATACTTTAATAGAATAGCAATACTACTCTATTAGAATTAAAAGTCTTCAAACACAGTATCAACAATGTGGTGGGAAAACATTGCTCCTAGATTTTTTATTGCCTCACGAATTTCCTTCCCACAGAATTCTTACATAGGTCTTCCATATTTCTCTTTAATATGTACCCAGGTGGTAAAATCAGCACATTTTATTGATCGTATTATTCGAACTAGAAGTATGCAGCTATACTTAGGCATCCCAAAACAAAAGGTGCCAATTCGCAAAACATTTGTATGCTGTTGTTTATAAGTGCAAACTATGTTCTAAAGATAACTGCTGCAATGTGAATGTAAGTTTAACCATGTTGGGAACAGTTTGAATTTGGTAACCTAATTCAGAGAAACATGAGGGCTTGAGCTCATTCCAAGAAACCAATATGAGTATCTTCTGTAATTCACATGAAGATAAAGTGAGGGAAAGGAAAAGCATATTCTCATTTACAAGATTCTGTTATGATAGTTTTACTTATAAAATTAGGTGTATATAGGTCTCACTCGCCATCTTCAGGCTGGTGCTTTTGGCTTCTTGCTAGTGTGAGTGAAGTGTGATTGGAGTTGACTTTTATCTGTAAATACTGGTGGGAGGGTTTAATATGCTGAGCTGGTTGGCTGCGCTGTTATTTCTTTATTGATTCATGGAATTGATGTTGGTATAATGGGCTGTTGTGTTGTAATCTTCTGGGTCATTTGTGTAGTGATTGCTTTTCTATTTGTCTCCTGTGTTTTAAGGGCTTGGGTAATGGGCTGTTTGATGACCTTGTGAGTTCTTTTGATGTGGAGTTCTGGGTCTTGTGCTGTGATCTCCTGGGTCATTTGCTGTGATGTAACTTTTTCAGTTCTAGTGGTGTGATTTTCTGAGTTTTGTGATGTGATGTCCTGAGTGGGTGGCTATGATGTAGCATTCCGGGTTTTGGCTTGGCTTCGAATTTGAGGTCTGGTGTGTGTCAGTTTGTTTGATTTTGGGGTTGGGGTGTGTGACAGCTGGTGATGCAGCTGTGGTCTGGTTTCTGGACGGTGGTTGTCTCTCGTTTATAGGATGGGGTAGGGTTTGGATGTGGTGAGGGTGATTGGTGGTGGTATCTTGTTTTGGTTTGAGTCTGGTGTTGGTTTTCATGGCTGGGACTCGTTTGTTGGTAAGGGCTAGTTTTCAGATGTCTGCAAGTATCGTCCCATTTTTTCATGTTGTGGGGGTGTTTCTCTATTTTGATGGTTTTCCTGATTATTCTCTTGTTGAAATGTTCAGTGTAGGAGATTAATTTGGTTCCTTCAAAATTAATTTCATGTCCTGTGGCTTTAAAGTGTTGAAAGAGGGAGGAGGTATTTTCTTCTTTTCTGACTGCGTTCTTGTGTTCTATATATATACATACATACATACACACATCCTTCAAATCCTTTTAAAAGAACAAATCGAACACTGGAATTTAGCAGGAAGAAGGAAGGAGCAAAGCTAATGTTCTGAGACGTTTTTATTTTGAGCTTCGTCTGAAGTCATCTGAATATTGACTAATTGCAGAGGTTGTCTCTTGAGTAGTAACTTCCTACTTAGTCAACATGAGGGAGGAATAGATACAGTTTCAATTCGGGATCCTCTAAAAAGCAAACATGAAGATGAATGGACGTGAGTTCTCAATTGAGAGCTGCAATACTAGTGGAATGTTCCTTTTCCAACTGGACAAAAACCCTGATGTATATTTGCAGTAAGTGCAAACTCGTAGCAATCTTCAAAGGAAAGGTCAAAGGACTGCAGCACCAAGTGGCCATAGTTCAGCTGATGAAAGAGGATAAAATATTTCTTAAAGAAAAAAGGTACTACGCAGAATCTAGTGGTGAATGAAATTCCCCATAAGACAAGTACAGGATAAGTCTGGTGCAGAAAATGTATATGATATTCTGTACTGCTGCAACCCAGAAAGAGTTTTCATAACCCTGCAGCTGAAACAAATTCTGAAAAAGACACTACAGGATAGGAGGAGAGTTAGTGTCTCTCTAAATGCCAGAGAGGATGCCCTATAAGAAAGAAGTGGTTGACTGACTCACTATATAAGGAATGTATACAAAGGCAGTATATACCAATTGGATTCACTGTGAAATGTACTATCTGCAAGGAGCTAAAACCAGGAATTCTCAAGTACAATTATTCCCTTTGTGTTAATATATGTGGGAACCAATAATACTTCAGAGAACAGCCCCAACTATATCACCAAAGATTTTAACAAAATCTTGAAAAAAAGGTTAAGCCCTAGGGGCTCAAGTGATTACAGGTTTATGGAAAAGATTTGGAGGGGAGGAAAGAAAGAGGAATACTGCAAATCAATGACTAGCTACACAAATGATATTGACAGAAAAGATCTGACTTCGGGGACCACAGCTTGAGTTATCCACATGATGATCTGTGGACACAGCATTTCACAAAGAATGATTAAAACAAATATTTAGTCACAGTCTTGCTAGTTTGATTGAAGGAGACATCAAATCCTGTGTGTGCTGGAAATAAAAAACAGAAAATAGGACCTCTGATGAGTGCTTGCACAAAGTAGAAAGTAAAACTGTTACAGAAATGAGGTCTTTCAGTGAAATATCAGAAGAATACTGGTTCCTAAAACTTATAGTTTTCAGTATCTAAACAGTGAGGTTCAGAGTGTGGGAGTAACAAGAGAAGTTTAAGCTTCTAGTGTGGAAAATTAAATAACACTTTATAATTATTTTAAGAGATCTAATAGAATGATTCCCTTGATTTTATATTGGTCTTGAATGATTACAATTTGCTAAAAAAACAAAATGAGAACCAACAAAAAAGAAATGTTGCAATAAATCCTGAAAATGTCTATTTCTGTCCAGAAATCAAAATGAAGGAACTTGGCAATGTTGTAGGGGTTCAAACAAAAGCAATACTGTTGCTGGTGTTTATTCCTATTTATTCAAAGAGCAATAAAAACTAGCGGGTGGCTTGGCTCGATTCTTATGTATTGGTTTTGAGAAATCATGGAGAGTGAATGAAATATCATACAATATAACTCAGAGCAAAAAAAATGATCCAGTAAACTGTGTACCAGTCATTCAGACATTAATAATAGAAGCTTCTAGAACTGATCATCAAGAGATAATCTGTAAGCATTTGAAAACAATGGATAATTGCAAGCAATCAGAATTGGTTTCTTGGGAATACATTTTGCTTGAATAGCTTTATCTCATTTTTTGATCAGGAAATCTTTTTAGCAGACTTTAGGAATGTTGTAACTGCAATATATACTGATTGCAGCAAAACATTTGAAAAAGTACCTCCTGAAACCATACATACCAAACTAATTCAATGTGGGTTGGATGGCACCACAATTAAGTGAATATACAGTAGAATAGGTGGAAAATTGTATTAAAATGATCTCATCAAATTAGAAATTTGATTTCAAATAAAGGTGAAGTCCTGGATTTCTTTACTCTTTACTATTTTTATTAAGGACCTAGAAGAAAGGTGAAGGCATGCTTATCCAATCTGCAGGGAATACAAAACTGGATGGGACAGCTAATGCCCTAAAATATAAATTAAAATAAAAATGAAGTACATAGTTGAGAAAAGAGTAGAAAATAAAAGAATGAAACTTTACAGAACATTTCAATGTTCTGCACCCAGTAGAAGTAGATTCTCTTGGTATAGTTAACAAATTAATGAAAAAATGTATATGGTTCCCCAACTCACACATGATGACACTAAGTGGTTTACAGCATTAAAAAAAATCAGAACCCATAAAATCTCACCCACCCACAGCAGTGATAAATACAATCACACCAATCACTTGATTGGCTCCATATCAGCCTGGGAGGGGGAGGGGGTCATGCCTGCAGACAGAACCACACCTTCAAGACTTTCTGGAAAAGTAACAAGGCAGGGACCAATTTTATTTCTGGGGAAATATTTTATAGGAAGATAGCTACCATTGTAAAGGCCCCTTTTCTTGGTTCCACCAGATGTATTTCCCTAGTATATGAGACCTGCAAGAAATCCTCCCTCCCTCTGTCCCAGGTGGGTCACTAGATCTAATTGGAGTCTTTCAAATACCCAAGTCATGCAGGGATTTAAACATGACAAGCAGCAACTTGGAATGCATTCAGAAGCAAGTGTTGCAACTCTTGCAAAAGAGGAGACCCCTGAACAAATCTCAGCTTGCACAAAACTATGCAGGTTGCTGTATTTTGAACCAACCAAGGCTTCTGGATACTGTTCAAGAATAGCCCCATGTAGAGCACATTACAGTAGTTCATATGAGTAGTCACCAAGGCATGGGTGACTACGACAAGGACCTATTGGTCCAGGTATGTGTGCAATTGGCACACTACTCACAGGCCCTCCTGATCACCATTTCCAACTGCTTCTTGCGCAGGAGTTGCAAATCCAGGAGAATTCTGAAATTACACACTATCCGAAATTACTGGGTCTATCTGGGGCAGAGCAACTTCATTCACGTTCAAAAATGGCAATTCTCCAAGGACCAAGGAGCTCTGAACTAAAAGCCACTTCATCTAGACCAGGTTGTTTTAGTCTGTTGCACCCCTTCCAGACTTCAAAGCTCCCAGACACCAAAAAAGGGTGGTTGCAGCATCACTTAATTCAAAACAGGGAGAGATACCCAACTGAGCATCATCTGTATAGGGATGATATCTCACCCCATGATGCTGAATGATCTCACAAAGCAGTTTCAAATAAATGACAAATAAGAGCAGAAAAAGTACTGACCCTTGAGGGACCCAGCAAAGCAGGAGCCAGGTGTCAGACCTCTCACCCTCGATCATCACCAACTGAAAATGGCCTGAGAGGAAGGAAGATAACCAGAAGAACACAATGTGCCCCACCTCCAGAGCCTTGCACAGTGGGCAACCACACTGTTATGCCCTTAGAAAATGGGTAATATGAAAAACTGATTTATACCACTGAAACATCAGGATTTCCCCCCCCCAGGTTAGATTTGGCAGAATTAGTTTCATTACATTAGTCATACAGCACAAAAGTCTCCAACTTTTTTGGCAATTTTCTCATGGATCGAGGGAGAGATAGTTTCAGTTTTGCTTGCTCGCTTTCTCAAAAGTTCAAATAAAGATAATTTTCAAATCTACTGCCTGAGCAATTTATGACCATTTCTACATAAATTAAAGCACAATGATCGTTCACATGGACTCTGTCTGCAATGGGCCATAAGCACCAATATTTCTACTAATTGTGAATCACTGGATTTCAAATATTAACATAATACCTAATGAAATTTGTTTCTGTCATTGTCAATACAATTTTATTTTTATTTTGAGGTCTTTTGCATTCCAACTTCAAATGGAAGGATGTGTGTTTGTCCTTTGAAATGCAAGAATAATTAGATTAAACGTACTAACAAAGTCCAGATTCTTCTAACCTATTGCTTTGATTTTTAAAACCAAACATATTGCTGCTTCATCTTAAGTGCTTTCATGAAAGGGTATTTTCTTACATTTCATGAGGCACTTCCATTTCCATGTGTAAATGGTACACGTAAAACATTTATACAGATAGAAAGAGATAATAATTTGGGAGGAAGAGAGAAAAAGGCATTTTACATGTTCCTTTTCTCTATGTGTGCATGTACATTAATGTAGAATCACCTGCAGTCACACAATGCACACCTTTTAAAAGATAAAAATCAGATTCAAGTAATAGTAAAACATTTGATTCATAAGACTCCAGAGCAAGTTCTTTGTTCCCCTTCCTTGCTGCATTCTTGAAGAACATCCTTCTTCTCTTTTGAAACCAGTATTCAGCGAGGAGTAAGAGAGATTTTGAATTTGGAAAATTTCCCCCCAAATGGAGTAAAGCTTTAGCACCAAAGTATTAAATCCCTGGTAGTAGCTTCTCTCATTTCATTAATTATTGTCATATGTACTCATCCCTGGAGATGTCTTTGTCTTTGGTACCTTTCCTTCTCCTTGGGACATGCTACTCACATCTTCCCTAATTGCTGATTTCTCTCTCCCTACTGATAGAGGTGGGACTTGCTCAACATCTCTTGAGAAACTGAGAGCTGGGATGGATCAAATAAAAGGGAAGCATATGCTGACATTCATACAGTACCAAATCTGAAAGCCTCCCCCTTTAGAATAGATTCTCCATTTTTATGGGACAAAGCAGGATTGTGCATCAGAGCGTCTACACTCATCAAAAAGAGTTTGGGCTTGTTGGTAGTAAGAAAGCAATAAGGCAAGGACAAGGATAGTGAAGGAAATGAGGGGAGGGGCAGATGTGCCTATTTTCTAGTAGCAGGCTATGTGATCCAAAGGGTTATCCAAAGTAGGGGTCAATTATGTGGATTTTCTCTATTGTATTATTGGCTATTTTAATATAAAGTGTGAGCTTTGCGCTACAGCTGAAAGCTATGAATTGACTAAGTGACCAGAATTTCCTGCAAATTATGAACCCTCTTCATTTCTTAACCTTCTAACCATTCTTTACTTTTGAACAAAATCTTGCCTATTATCAATGTTTTCAAAAACATGTTCCTTTCTTAAACAGTTTCTTTACATGTTTATACTTTTTTAAACGGAAGTTAGGTTTCCGTTATTGAAGCTACTTCTTGTCTGATTTGAGTCTTCTTAGAACCTAATTGTACACAGAAAGTACACATTTTCCCTGAGAAGAGCCACTTTCACTGTTTATGGAGATCCAGTGTAAGATTCCTTCTCTGCTTTCTTTTTTTTTCCCTCCCAAAATCAGAGTCTAAATTTCATCCATGACTTTAAAATTGGTTTTTTCTAGCCTGAAATAGATTTTAGGTACTTTGTTTTTGTCTTTGTTATTCATCAAAAATCTATTCGACTTTAAAAGTTGTCCGCAGTCTGAAAACTATTGTGGTACATGCCTGGGCTAAAGATTCTTCCCCCAAAGTTGTCACTCAGCAAGAATTGACAAATATCCTTGGCTTATATTTCAATCTCCTAGTCCATTTTTAGATTTTTATCATCCCATAGCAATCTATTTAGCATTCTGGGTATACATAATGATTATACATATGACAAGCATTTAAATGCTACCTAGTCATAGGAGGCAATGGTGGGAAAATGCTCCTTTCCAACTCCCAAAACAAGCATCATAAGAACCTGAAACGTAGAGTCATCTCTAGAAAGTCTACGGAATTTTCCAAACAAACAATAGTAGTATTTATAAGTATTGTTTAACCAGACAAAATTTGTAGGAGCTCTCCTTGTAAAATTTCCCAGCTCCTATTTGTTTGAAATTTATTTATTATTTAGACTTATATACTGCTTAACAGTGCTTTACAGTACTCTCTAAGTGGTTCACACAGACAGCATATTGCCCCCCCAACAATCAGGGTACTCATTTTACCAACCTCGGAAGGATGGAAGGCTGAGTCAACCTTGAGCCAGTGAGAATCAAATTGCTGAACTTTGATGGCTAATGGCAGATGGCAGTCAGCAGAAATAGCTTGCAGTGCTGCTTTTAACTACTGCACCATCCTGGCTCCTAAGCCCGGAAATGTACTCCCTTGAAAGGAAAAACTGTATCAAGAAATATTTTACAGTTGTATTTTAACAAAGAAAAAAAAACTGTAGACATTCCCCTCTTTTTTATAAGATTAAAAGATTAAAGAGTCAACACCAGAAAGTCTGCATCTATGTTTTTGACATTTGGAAGGTTTTATATCTTAAAAATGTTCAGTGCTAGCAAACATTAGACAATTCTATTCAAAATAATAACACAAAGAAAAGTGAATGTGAAAGGCAAAACATTGAATTCCTGAAACTCATTTTGGATTCAGCCCCAAGTTTGATTAGGCAGCTTATAAATCTGTCCAAGTTAAATTAGCCTACATTCTGACTTGCTTAATCAAACTTCAGATCTGACCTTGTGATGAAAACGTTTTGTAATCAGTAACTTAAGAACCCATAAGCAAGACTTCAAGTACACCCTTGAAGTACTCCAGAATTTGCACTAGAGAAGAACTATTCCATGTGTAAACAAGTTGTGTTGACTGTCAGCCTCACTGCCAGGACTATATTCTTTTACAGTAACTTGTCATTGGTTACTGGTCATTTCTTATGTTCCAACTAATTTTTGGAATATGTAAGAATTGGATTATAAAGCCAGAAGAGAGAATGGAAATACAATAGAAAAAGGAACATTAAAAATTATTTTAAAATAGTACAAGCAGTAGAAAATAGTTTTATAGTCATGAAAAGATTTGAAGAAGCACTCAGAAAAAGGTAATTAACCCAAACAAGTTATCCCAAAGGTGCTTTCTTTTAAAAGGCAACTGGATTTCCTTATTTTCCTAGAAGATGTTTCACTTCTCATCCGAGAGGTTTCTTCAGTTCTGACTGAATGGTGAAGAATGGAAGGATTTCTATTCCTTGCAGGCATCTGTTCATTACCCCTCTTTCTGAGAGTTGTTGAGGCCACTTGGAGGCTTATCTGTGCCATCAGGATCAACTGAATTCTATAGTCTGCAAATTTTCTTTCCAAAAATACTTCCATTCTCCACCATTCAGTCAGAACTGAAGAAGCTTCTTGGATGAAAAACAAAATGTCTTCAAGTAAATATGAAAATTCAGTTGCCTTCTGAAAGAAAGCACAACCCGGATGACTGAGACTCTCCATAGACACCAAATCAGTTACCATTCTCATCATTCTTAGAAACTGACATCTTAGCATTGTGTGAATTTTAGAGTCATCAGAATGGCTTCTTAGTAGATACTCATTCTTCCTAAGAACAGGCAATTCTGATCATGCAGGTAGTCCTCAATTTATGACAATTCATTTGGTAGACATTAAAAATTATGATGGTGCTGAAAAAATAAACTTACAACCTATGCCCAAAGTTATCCCAGTCGTAATTGTGGTCATAAGTTGAGTGCTACCTGAATAAAATGGGCTGACCTTTGAATAAATCTAGCACCATTGCATTGATCCAAGAAATAGAGGAAAAATCAGTGTTTTTTATATCATAAATTGTTCATTTTAAGTTGCAGGTCTGCATCTATACAGGTTGAAGCCATGTAGTGAAAATGCAGTGCTCCACACAGTATTTTACTTTGAATTTTCAAAGAAGGTTTTCATGTACAACCAAGACAAGTATCAGTTCAGAAAGGAAAATAATAATGATATACCAATCACTGCATTGTAGCATTTTTTTTCTTCTGAATTTCATTTGATTCCATTTAGCTTCTTAGTTAACTTGAATAAAATCTCTAATGTTTCTCCCAATGCATTTTCATGACAAGACCAAGACTGCAAATTTTCCATTCTTCATGTAATTCAACACTTTGGAGAATGAAAAAACTAAATGAAGCAAAGAATGATGAATGGTATGCCTAGCTTTTTCCAAGCAGAATTGTGTTAGAATAAAAGGACAGCACGCTGTGGAAAAGGGAAAGGAACATTCTGGAAACTTTAAGCAAACAGCTATTGCCGAAGTCATGTTCTTGAAACTTTTGAGAAAGGAAAAAAACCCAATATTTTTAAACTGAGCAAAATAATTTTCTTAATGTGAGCTTCCCCGCCCCACCATTAAGATGGATAATAGATGCAGTAGTATCTCCAGTTTTATAGAGGATCAGCACAAAATACCTCACAATAGGAATAGGTTAATACATCTTGAAGACTGCTGTTTCCACAAATCATGTATAACAATACCTTAGTGGGCTGTTATAGAGGAATACTTATGTCTGAGAGACAGGGCAGAAAAGGAATGAAAAGTGCTAATTCATATTCACAAGCTTCACAAACAAATAAAATGATTTACTCTAAATAAATCTTTACCCCAGGGAAACACCAAGGAAGGAACCAGATATTTCATACCTTGCTAATTTCTTATTATATTTTAAATTGAAGTGGACATAATTCCTAATTTGGATGGTTCATTATTAATATAATAACCATTTTGAAATGTGCCATTGCACATGCAAAACTATATAAAATGTTATCTCTATTTACAAATCCTGTGTGCAATGTTTCATTCTATATTTTAACACCCATTTCAAGATGCAAAACTAGTGTCTACTTTCTTTTGTATCTTTTGTACTACAAGAAATATATTGTTTATGTATTTTAGAAGCCATTTAATATATATCACACTAGCAAGAAGCCAAAAGCACCAGCCTGAAGATGGCGAGTGAGACCTCTCATAGATTTTCACAGGTCCAGGTGTGTTCGGGTCTTTTCCCGTGTAGAGTGGAAATCTACAAAAACAAATATCATACCTCTATGGGGAGGAAACATTCTGGCTAACCAAAACCTACGAAAAACTCGAAGTCCAAAGAGCCACTATCTTATGTGACCTCACATTCCTACACAATTGCCGAGATCACTCTACACAGGAAAAGACCTGAACACACCTGGACCCACACACACACACACACACACACACCAATCCATTATCTATCTATCTATCTATCTATCTATCTATCTATCTATCTATCTATCTATCTATCTATCTATCTATCTAT
>JANHFO010001565.1:178357-189714 GCA_032468095.1 Pareas carinatus
ACAGCCCGGCTTGGGTAAATAAAAATGTCTTTAGAGCCCGACGGAAGACCAGGAGATCCATGATGGTCCGTATTTCTGGGGGAAGTTTATTCCACATTCTGGAGAAAGTCTACCCATGTAGTTACTAAGAGTCAAGGTCAACTTGATGACACCTAATTAACAAAGGAGCTATTTAAAATGAATAGCACGTCCCAAACTTTCTGTTCTCCTTGAATAAGGCCAGCTGAGCTTTTTATGGTATAGAACATAAATAATTTATTGCTACTCTGTAAATTCCGATGGGCTTCAAGATTTTGGTGTCTGTATGGTTATTACTTTCACAACTCTATGGCTCTTATGTACATGAAACAAACTGGCAGACGTGTATTCTGAGCAACACTCAGAGATCAACACTCAACGTATTGACCCTTCCCCCAAGGTTTCTCTTATAGCAGGTTCTATGCTTGTGGAGATTTGGATAAAACCACAGCTTTGCAATCTTATCATATGGGGTCCTTGATGTTCAATGAGCTTGGTTGTTTTCTTGCAGATATTTCATTACCAAACTAGACAACATCAGAGGTAGCAGGTGTTCAAACAATTTGTTTGAAATGGTATAAGGTCTCCTGCTTGAGCAGGGGGTTGGACTAGAAGACCTCCAAGGTCCCTTCCAACTCTTGTCGTTCAGTTCTGTTCTCTACTCTTCTGATGTTGAATGGTATGCAATCTTGTCACAAGTTGTATGCATATGTGAAATAAAACCCTTAAATTTTGATAAAATCTAGGCTTATAGGGATCTATAGTCAGTGCAAATGGCCGTATTTTTCATCTGTTGGAAAAAGAATCCAGTTTTAAATGAAAAAGCAAAATTCTATTCTTGGCGGTTAAAAATAAACAATGAAGATGTAAGAAAATCTTTGGAGGACTTTTTTTTTCCTCTCAAGAATGCAGGTGGTTAGATACGGAAGTTGGAACAGAGTCGGGTGTTTAAATTTTGTAAAAGGATCCTGCCCTACAAAGTTGAATTAATCAGTTGTCTGTACAAATAATGTTTCCTACTTTTATAAGGCATTTCGGCCATGTTTGGGGGCATAACACTGCTAAAGTTCCACCTTTCGTGCCTCTCTCCTCTTTCAACACATGCCTATTATAAATATTCAAAATTCTATTTTGGCAGTTCTCCAATTAGCTCCAGTCAAAGAGATTTTGTTCAGTTTCATCCATCAGATGTCACATGGCTCTCTCCTGCAGCCCCTTTGTAACTATAACATCCTCAGCAAACTTTCAATACAGCAACGGAGAATTTCAACTTATACACCTTAGAATTCAGATATTTCTGTATTATTACAAAGCAGGTTCTTTCTTTCTTCTCCTTCACTTCTTCCTGTCTACCATCAAACACTCCCTTTGTCTCTTTTTGGAAGTACCATTAAATCTGTAACAGGTTGCCCCCTCCAGGTAATTCTTATTTGAATCAGTTACAAGTCAGTGGAATGGAATGGAGTACACAGACAGGACTCTTGAAAATGGTGGGTTTATTTATCCCTCATTTATCAGAGCCAAGAATTGCAAACCTCCAGGGGAATTAAACAGTTCCATAGTATTTGGCTTTTTAGCAAGGAAGAAACAGAATAATAATTCCCACTTCCACCCATGACCTCCGTTTTAATATGCAGACTTCAAGAATTATTGGGATCAAACTGGAAAAATACAACCCCATGTTGTGGCCAGATAGCCATCAGATAGTTTAAGTAATGTTATAACAATGCAAATTAATACATATGAAAAGATGGAATGCATAAAGAAAACATTGTTTAAATTGTTGACATCCTTAAAATATAGAGCAACCACATGCTGTAAGGTATCTTTTAGAAACATACTGCAATGATTAGGAGCAGACAGCTAGAGTTAAACTGCTTTTTAGGGTTCAGCTTACAGCAAGGGTGGGCAATTAGAGTTCTGAGCACTACATTGACACTCATCTTCTTTTGGACATTTGTAGATCCCTTCAAACACAGCTATTTAAAATAACTTAGTTTCTCAATTATTCTCGAGACTGGAAAACACTAAAAAAATGGCAGTGTCATTTTGACTTACGCCTCCCCTAACTTCTTTCCAATTCAAGGAAATAAAGTAAGTCATCTATTGTCATGGCGTTCGCATGTTGCAAAGTCTTACCTATTTATAAGGGTGAGAGCACTTAATTCACCAACCAAAACCAACACAAATGTAAAAGACATAATTTGGACATGATCTTGACATTTCCTTACCTGAATCATGCATATCATGTATCTATTGATTTTGTAGAGGACTATTTAACGTATCAAGAAAACTTTTGGCCCATCAGACCTCTCTAAGCCATTTACATCTTAGTACTGAGTTATGCAGTAACAAAAAACAATGATTACAGTTAATATATTCATGTCAATTATTAACATACAAAGCAGATTCTTTACAAGAAGCACTGAAATTAATGTACTCTGAAGGAACTACAGTTTCAAGATAGAGCTAAAATGTGTGTATATTATACTGAAATGTATAAATAAAACCAAAAGAAGCATTGACTTGCATAAAGCATAAATAAGGATAGACTGAATGTATCTGTGGCAATATCTTTTTAATTTATTTTAACTGATCTTTTATCTTTTCTCTGTGGAAATGAGCTAGTTATATCATTTGAATGATGATTTGATTTGTAATTCATCATCTGAAATTTGCACACAGTCCTCATCTTAATACCAGCGGTGAGCAAGTATTTTTACTGAGAGACAAGAAGACACATTGTCTAGTCCTTTTTTATAGATGCGTCAACCATGCAAAACCAATTGGAAAGCATATCAGCACATATTGTGCAGCTATTTACAAATGTTCTTTGAGAATACCCGACATTTGCAATCAGGGAAACAGAGCATAAAATCCCAATCTGTGCTTTTTGTATTCAGGCATGCTACAGATAAATATTTTTAAAGAAGAAAACTTCCAACTGTAAATTCCTCTCCTCCATAATGGACATTCCTCAGGGAATTCTTCCCTCTGGGATAGGAGACAGAGCCAAATTCTAGATTGCCTCCTTCAAAGAAGCGCTTTCCCAGACTAGTCAGGAAAAGTAGTCTGGGAAATTTTACATTGAAATAGCAAACAGTGCCAAATACGGATGTCCTGAAAGCATCTGCAAACCATATAGAAACATATGATTTTTTAAAAAACCATCAAAATATCACTTCTATTCTACCATTTTAGGTAGATTAAGTGGTTGAAAAGAAAAATTCAAATTCCATACCCAGAAATATATAAAGGCTAATAGTTAAATTTGAATCATGACCAAATAATCAAATTATTACAAAGCTGGTTTTGATATTGGTTTAGAACTTACTTCTAAGTCTAAGCATTGTAATTCAATGATTGTGTCATGAGGTTTTTTTTAAAGAAAGATGCTGGTTAAAAAATGAGCCACAATCAGCTTCCACAATTCCTTTTTTCTGTCTCACCTCCTCTTTCGTGACTGACTGCAGAACAGGTTTATTAAATCACACTTTTCCTGTGATATCTGAATGAGGATATTATGATTTAATATAGTTTCACGATCTTGAATCACTTAAGGCCAAGTCTTTTAACTAGGGTAGAGTTAAAATATATGTGTTTGAATGGCAGCACTGGATAGATTTTTTGAGAATACCTTGAATGAGAAAAAATATCAACAAATCTTCAGGCCCAGATGAAGTTCAAGCAGTTCCCTAGTTCCCTGAAGCTAAGGCTTAAATAACTTGGAAACATAATGCAAGGGCAAAAGAAGATCCCAGTGCTTGAAGCAATTGAAATCAATACAAAAATGAGGATGAGAAATGGTAGTGTCTAAACGACAGTGACTAGACTATAATACTGTATAAAACATACTGTAGTTTCTTTATAATTTAGTTGAAATGTTATATTTTCATTTCTTATTTTAAACATTTTTGTACTTTCATTCATATTTCAGGTTCATACAGTACATTAGCTAATTTTAACTTTTCCAACTTTAATTTTAACTTTTCCAGCTTATTCTGTCTTTGTCCCAAAGATTTGTATCCTACAATGAAACAATACCTCAAATTGTCTAGAATACAACCCTAGAAAAGCTTGGTTTTGAAATCTTGTATAGAATAAGTATAAATAAATGTATAATAACACCCAAATATAATTAAGTTATAATGTCAGGCTAGGATTCCTAGATCTTGCATCTACAAACTGCAATGATTCTTGTTTTTATCCTGCCAAAAGATAAGTAAGACGACGTCTCTTGAATTCATTCCAGATTGTACTTATACTGTAGTGCTAAATTAGTCATTTAAAGTCATGTGTAAAGTGGTCACTACATTTCAAGCTATTTATCCACCTCTATACTATCCCTGACCTCAGTCCTTTCTGCCATAGTGACTAGATTCAGAATATTTATGAACGGAACTATGTTAGGAAGGCTAGGGAAAAGTATCTACAACTCTGTTTTTGCCACACTTGTACTACATTGAACCATTCTCAGTTTTCTGTGAAGTGATACTCCTGTGGTCTAGTGAGAAGGGAAGGGAAGGGTTCCCTCATCCTTCGTCTTTCTTTACCATATTCATTTTGAAAATGATGGGCAAGATTAACTGACCACTCAGGTGGGGGGGCAGGGAGAAATGGGATGAACGAGGCTGGCAAGGCACAAGATTTCTGCAAGATCATTCTAGGGATACAGAGAAGCTTCACCAATCTTAGGTCAACACAGTTCTTGCATATGGAAGGAATTCAAGGGATGAAGAAACTGTTAGATGTTTCAAAGTCTGGAGGATTTTAGACTGGGAGTGAGAGGGAGTGAGAAAATGTATCCAAGTGATTAACCAACAATCTTGTATTTGACTTTTGTCTGAAAATATGAAGCAAAGAAAGAAATTTAAAACATAATCTTGGCCTTACAAATAATTGGAAAAAACTATTCACAGGCTTATGACTAATTCTGAGTTAATCTTCTGGAATAAACTGTAGACATACTGTACATTGTAAAGTCTACAGACATATACATAAAGACATGCTGAAAATAAGCTCAGTTCCAGTTAGCAACCGCAAAATGAGTCCTTGCTTGTGAACATAAACAAGCTAAATTCCCTAAATATTAATTGTTTGTCCTAAATCAGTCTTCCAAAACCTGGTGCCCTCCAGATGTGTTGGACCTTCTTTCATTATTCTCAGCAATTTTTCTAAGAGTTATGGGAACTGAAGTTCAACGCATCTGGAGTGTATATTGTTTTCTCCAAAGAACAATTGTTTTTGTTTTGCTTTGTTTTCAAAACACTGCCTTATTTATTCTATGTTAATATGATGGTTATAACGCAATAGGTTCTGATAGATGACAGTGTTTATTCAAAGTTCTAGAGCAATCTCTCTGCCAGTATTATTGGACAGGCAGAAAATATGGATAATAGTCCTTCAAATTCCTCTGTGTGATTCATGTAAAGGACCACACCAGACTGTTCTCAGCTGTAACACTGTTGCCCACTATAATAATAAAAATATGACTCAAAATTTAATTAACTATAAAATTAACTTAGTCTAGCAATGAATTTCAAACATGGAAATAAAAATCACACATATATATTAAAGGTAGGATGACAAAAACAGTAAAGTCTGTTCTAAAGAAGGAAAAAATAGCTTAGAAAGGTAAGATGGATTTCTGCAGAGTATGAAATCACCAACTTCCAGCTATTTTTCTTGATATTCTACCATCTTCGTCTCTCAGGGATGATTTACTGTTGAACAGAAATATAATAATGATCTCAACTGTTACTTAGTAAATCATTAATTTTCCTGTTGCTATCAAATAACAACTGCTAAATTCAACTGAAGGGAAAGTCATTTTTGAATCCTGTTTTTGGAGTCTTAATTAAACCTGTTCCCAGCTTCTTAGTCTTTTGCCTAAGATAAAGCAAGGTATCATTTACAAAGGAACAAGTTTTGCTATCAAAAATTACATACCCACAACTGTTATTTCAAGGGGTCACTCTCCCTTAGGGGTATAAACCCAAAATTAATCTTTCCTGCCAACTGCGGATGTTGAAGTTAAATCCAGCACTTCTGGAGGGCACCAGCCTGGAGAATACTGTTTTAAAGAACTTACTGAGAAAAAAAATACCCACTGATAAATACACGTGCACAAACACACAAAGAAATAATTTTCTGATCAGCAGTTCTAGCACCAAATCCCCAAGGCTGGTCTTTCAAAGTCTTCAGAGTAATTCAACATATAATTTAGTAGGTCAGAGCTGTTGATTGAGGTTCCCATTGACAGACATGTGTATATATTGTGGTATAGGCATGCTTCTTTTCATACAACGTTCAGGCTGGTGAAAATATTCTATATTATTCCAGGAAATCTTACTGGCAGCAGATCTATCAACATATTATAAAAAGTTGAGGCAAGACAAGAGTTTCTAAAAACCTGAAGGTTCTATTAAAAAAAACCCCTCATGTTACAGTATGTTCCTGATTATATTTACTGAAAAGTAAACTCCTTTGTGATTAACAGAATTTACTGCCAGAATTCTTTATGTAAAATTATTAATCACAAATTCTGTAATCAAATTGGTGAAAATTTCAGAATAATGTAACATATGTCAATATTCCAACCAACAGACTTCAAATACACCTCCAAGTAGCAAATCAAGGTTGAATTGTGTTCAGGTTGGTGATGTGCTGGAGACAAGCATCATGGCAATCACACCCCCTCAAGATATCACTGAATTTAGGTTCAGTGGATTAATTTTCTCCCAATGAATTAACACGGAGAGAAAAATAAAAAGCAAACAGAATTCATAATAATGGTTAAGGCAAAGAATTATTAGATTTGGCCACCATCACACAGAGATATCACAGGTCAGTTAATGGACTAAAAAGCTTAGGACTGTGTCTATAGCCTCAGAAAATGTGCATGTAGACATAACAAATGTGGAATTTTAGCCCATGCAGGCCCTGTTTGTCTTCCCATCCCACCCTTTGTTCTCCCCACAATTTTTCACTTGCACCAGAATGGGATGGAAAAAAAACAGCAAACAGCTAGTGCTGAAAGAGACTACTCAGGTATTTCCTCATTCTCCAAAGATTTTATTTTCTCGCTTTTTAACACAGCCCTGGATTCTGATCCCCTCAAGAAAACTGAGAACTGAATGTATGCAGATTGCTGAGGGGAAGGGGGAGAGAGAGAGAAGAGACTATATGATTTGAACTCCCAGCATATAGTGTCATGGAACAGTAATGATGGAATGCTGCTTTCGGAAGGAAGAGGCACCATCCTTGGTTTATGGCAGTTTCTTTTTAACTCGCTTCTTGCCCTTTTTTTGGTCCGCTATATCATGTTTGACAGGAAATCTCTACACAAGAAATTGATCCTGAGATTTCTGGGTTGGAAAGGCATCTAAAGGACGTGTTGTACCTTCTGTTTGATTGAATAGCAACATGATTAGGTGTTGCTATAGGTGTTACGCATTTATGCCTTCATGGCATGGGACCAGGATATCTGCAGGGATGCCTACTACCAGCTAATATCTCTCACAGGCCAGTATGCTCCCACAGAAAGGGCCTCATCAGGGTGCCATCAGCCAGACAATGCCGGCTGGCGACCCCCAGAGTGAGAGCCTTCTCTGTGGCAGCTCCGGCCCTTTGGAACGAACTTCCCCCAGAAATACGAACTTTTCCAGATCTCCGGGGTTTCCGTCGGGCCTTAAAGACCTTTCTCTTCACCCAAGCCGGGTTGTCCTGAGCCATCTGTTATGTTTAAATTCGGTCTTTTAAAATTTTAATAGTACTCTTAATTGGATTTTTAGTTTTTAGCCAGCCAAGGGATTTAATGTTTTTTAAATTGGGGTTTTAGAATTGTCCTTGTTGTTTATGTTTTTTATTATGGCTGTACACCATCCTGAGTCCTTCGGGAGAAGGACGGTATAAAAATCTGAAAAATAAAAATAGATAAAATAAAATAAAATGCCCCCAGAAGTAATTAAAGAATTGGTGTACCATCTACATCAGCTGTAGGAAGGGGTGGATGATGCTCTAAAGTGAAGGGAGAAGATCCTTAGGTTTCTTCTCCCAAAGAGAGAATACTAATGACTTTCAGCATGCATATTCAGGACATAATATTTCAACTGGGAGGACACAGGTTTTCAACTGGGAGGATACACTCAGCTTTATTCAGCGATCTATGTGTCAAGAATTTGAGGTAATTGAAGGACAAATGGGTCACTGGATTGCTTACAGTAGGGTGGTTTTTAGGACTGGAACCTGAATTGTAGTCTCTTTCCTGGTGCCTAATAAAATATCACCTCTGAAAAAACTGCATTTATTGCTCAAATTCCATTTCCAGAAAATGTGCAGTACTGTATTCCCTGGAAATTAATAATTATTGTGGTAATGCTGAATCTCATAATACTTATTTCTTGTCCGCCTACACAAGCTAAAAAGGAGAAATTCTTCCAACCGTATCTTAGGAATCAATGTAAATATCATCAGGGGATAAATAGTTGAGCATATAGATTTTTAATTTCTCACTCACCCGCTATCACAGATATAATTTATCCCAAAGGATAATTACCATGTAATGGTCTCTTTTTTCCTGTGTATATATTTAGTTCAAATATAACATAAATCATTACAAAAATAAAGTGATTATGTGCTAGTAAAAATAATTTAAGGAAACTCTTGTCTAATATCCCCATAACAGGCTGCAAAAGGAAGATAAAATTCACTAGTCCCCAAGTAGATTATTCCCTAAACATGGGACATAGTGGGGTAGTATTTGGAGAAGAGACAGACAACTTGCGGATGAAGAAAGCAAATACAGACACAGACACACAAAATCTTTTTCTAGCTTTTAAGGGCAGCAGGGGACAGACAGACAGACAGACAGACGCATGCAATGCCTTTACTGGGGGTGAGATTAAACATTTTGGGGGGAGTTTGGAGAATTCAGTTTCAGTTTTGTTTATATTTTAATGTATTCTTTCTACAATATATCAGGGGGGAAAATAATCAAATTTCCACAAATTTTTATGATGCATTTTAGGGATCATCATGGGCTAAGGGATGTCCATCTCTGATTTCAAGAGTTGTGTTTCCTGGGGAAGCAAAATAACAATAACACATTCAAACGGGGAAGAAAAGGCAGCAGTATGTTTTCTGTAGCTATTCATTAAATCTAGCCCTCTAATTCCTGTGGAGCAAGACTAAGATAGGATACGAACATCATCTTCCAGGGGTGAAGCAATGTGTTTTTATTGGACAGACTTTTGAAGACCTGGTGTCATTTTTTAGCTGTCGTCTTGAATTTAAGCATAATTTGTTATTACTGCTATCATTTATTTTTCCTTTATATTTTTAAGTGCATTTTTCTACTAGACTTTGATATCAGAGCACATCTCACAATCTGTGTCTCTTTATATAATAGAATGAAAAAATATCAAAACATGTGCATAGCAGCAACAGAGTAAACAGTAAGAATCGCCAAGTGAAGCATATGTTAGCCCTGAAAATAATAGCAACATTATGCACTAACAAAGTAGAAAAAAATTATTGTGGGATTCTTTCATAAAGAACCAAGTCCCGGCTATCTTATGAAAACAGGAAGGCATTTCTTTCAAACCAATCACACCTCTGGTTCACATTATCTCTGTAACTTACCCAGCTTAAATAAACTGTATCACAACTCCAAATTATTCTCATCATATACCCAGCCTGCTTCTTCAAAGGGACCAACACTAATTCATATGATGCACAAATTCATTATTGCTTAATATCAGTACCTATTAACAACATTCCTCCATAAATGTACAAAAGTACTAAAAACTGGAATTTGTTTCTCTATCCAGAGGGAGCAAACATGTCAGAAAACTATTACAATTCTAAAAGAGACTTAGGAATGTATATATACACACTGGCTTGAGTCACACATTTTGCCATACTCTGCCTGGCTTAATAAAACACAATTGGATGTACTAAATTATAAGCCTCAATGTATAAATCGTAGTCATTGGGTTTGTATATTATGCTACAAGGGTTGCTTAACCTTGGCTTGTTTCTTATGCCACAACAGACAGCATTCACACACTGTGATAAACCACAAAGCAAAATTAACAAAATACATTGACTTAAACCAAAGCAAACAGCCTATTGGGGCTATCAGGTTTCAGAGAGCCAATTTGCTGTACTGGCTAAGGCACCAGGCTAGAAATAGGGAAACTGGTCCCAATTTCGGTACAAAGTCACTTGGATAACCTGTCGGCCCTAGAAGGGAGGCAAGGGCAAGCCATTTCTGAAAATGTTGCCAAGTAAACTACAGGGATTAGATGAAATGGTCGCCAGAAATTGAAGCTGACTGACAGGCATAAAAAAGAAGCACACAAACAAAAGATGTATGAACCCGGTGGTTGCCAGTTCTCTTCTCTATCTTTGTTCACAGCTAGATGCTTTGTACCCTCTTAAATAGACTCCTGATAACAAAGTTTCAGGTAAACCTCAAGAAGGTACCATTAGCAATGCTAAAAATTATTGTATTGTTTATTGCTACTTTTGACAAGTGAAGGGCATCAATCAAGGAGAATCACGAAACACATAAAGAATTGGTCAGTCCAAGGGAAGCAGTCTGGTAACTTGGCAACTCCAGGCCCTCTGTAATTTAATGCATTTAACTTTAGATCATTTATAGAAATGAATGCACTCACAAAATCCTAATAGTTCTATTTAAGGTCATGTCATAACCTAACCATATCATTCTATACAAAGCTTAACTCAGGCCATGAAACTATTCAGTTAAGTTTTAATAACAGCAACCCTCATCCACAGGTTTTCTCAATCACAATAATCTATGATTCCTTCAACTAAGAATTATCTATAACAATAGCCATGCACAATACTGTGCTTTTAAAAGTTACAAAGTAAAAGACTGATAAGTTTTCTACTTGGTCTTCCCCTTCATTTGTAGCTCTGAGATTTGGTGTGCACATGGTATGGATCCCAGATCCTATTCCAGATATTAAAATTAGACTTTGTTGTTCAATCGCTAAGTTGTGTCCGACTCTTTCCATGGACCATAACCCGCCAGCCCTCTTTGTTCTTCACAGTCTCCTGCAGTGTGCCCAAACTTATCTCATGCCTGTTGCATTGGTGACACCATCCACCCATCTCATTCTTGGCCATCCCCTTCTCCTTTGGCCTCCCATCTTTCCCAGCATCACAGCCTTTTCTAAGGAGTCCTATCTCCTCATTAGGTGGCCAAAATATCTGAGTTTCAGCTTCATCATTTATCCTTCTAATGAACAGTCAGGGTAGATTTCTTCCAGGATTGACTGATTTGATCACGTTGCAGTTAGGGTGGTTTC
>JANHFO010001565.1:189814-205376 GCA_032468095.1 Pareas carinatus
TTTTGGGGAGTTATTTCTAGGAGATGCTGTAAGTCTTCATAGAACTGCTCTATTTCAGCCTCTTTGGAAGCAATGGTTGGGGCATAGACTTGGATTATTGTGATATTAAATGGTTTCCCTTGGATTTGGATTGAGATTATTCTGTCATTTATGAGAAGCAGATTACTGCTTCTTGGATTGCTGCCTTGTCGTGGTGAAGGGACTTACATAACTCAGTGATATTATGAGCTGTGCTGTGCAAGGCCACCTAAAATGGACAGGTCATAGTTGAGACTTCTGACAAAATGTGAACCACTGGAGAAGGAAATGGCAACCCACTCCAGTATCCTTGCCAAGAAAACCCCATGGACAGTTTTGAAAGAAAAAAAGTTATGATGCCAGAAGATGAACCCCTCAGCTCAGAAGGCATCCAACATACTAGTGGGGAAGAGCAGAGGGCAATTACAAGTAGCCCCAGCAAGCATGAAGTGGCTGATCAAAGTCAAAAAGACGCCAAGCTGTGGATGTGGCTGGTGGTGAAAGTAAAGTTCGATGTTGCAAAGAGCAACTCTGCATAGGAATGTGAAACGTGAGACCCATGAGTCAGGCAAGCTAGATACAGTCAGACAGATGACTAGACTGAACATCGACATACTGGGAACCAGCAAGTTAAAGTGCACTGGAATGGGTGAACTCAACTCAGATGACCACCCAATCTACTACTATGGGCAAGAATCCCTTCAAAGAAATTGAGTAGCCTTCATAGTTAATAAAAGAGTAGGAAAAGCAGTACTGGGGTACAATTTCATAAAATCTCATAAAATTAGACTACTTTATTGTAAACATCGACTGCTTTATTTCTTTAGAATTCTGGATAAATATTTTCAAAGAGCTTCTTAGAGGAATCCTTAAAAGACAACAATTTTGCACATTTGAATATAATATAACATTTTAAAAATATTTCCAAGTAAACTATCACTGAATGGTTTAGGGAAGGACAACAATATAATTTAAGCTCCAAACTGATTCTGCCTATGAGTTGGAAGAGAGTGTATATCGTGGGGGTGGGGTGAGGAGAAATAGACATTAAACTTGTATAGCAACCTCTTCAAAACTACCTATGCACTTAACCAAATGTCTTCATTTCCCTTTTGCTCTCTGTAATAGTTGTTTTGTGCCACTCTTTTGGGAGGTCTGCATCCATGGAAAGCAGTTTGAGAGAAATAGCTGGCTACACACCACCCTCCCTTCGGTGGAATGCATAGAAAATAAGTAAAATCTGTGCTATGGCGCGGGAAGGATGTGATGAGCGAGGCAAATGGGAAAAGGTTACCTCTGAAAAGGAAAGTACAAAGAGTCCTCCTGAAAAATGAACCATTTATATTAGCAGTAGTATTCAGTATAGTAACCAAAAAGCAATTCCTGTGTTGACAAAATGAATTTTTAAGTTGTACATTGTATGATTGCTATAAATCTAACAAAACAGTCTTGGCAAAACTTCACAGTTACTTGTTACTCCCTTCTCTGTTTTGCTTTTCCTTAATCCATCTAATCTGCCAGTTTTAGAAAGGATTCAAAGTGCATATTTGCATCCTTTTATTTTGTCATTTTTGCATTAACCATTCTCTTTCCTCTCTCTGCTTTTATTTTCTTTCACTCCCTCTGTGGAATATAATATGTTCACTGACACATTCCTTGGCACCTGCCAAGCTCCTAACTTAATCTGTCCTATGAATGCAGTGAAATCTGATCAATGAATCGCTAAATCAATCAATACAGTTTTAAATTACAAAGAGGAATGGGAAGCCAATATGCTGCAAAGCAAAGCATTACTCTGAAACATAATCAGCTTGACTTGTATACATTCCAGAAGCATCTTAGAAAACGGGTAACCTTGGCCAAGTCCTTCTCTTTTAGTCCAGGTCACCTCACTGAGTTGCTTTTGGGGAGAATATAAGAGGAAGAAGGTATATTGGATATATTTGCTGCCTTGAGTTATTTGTAAAAATAATAAAGGTGGGGCACAAATAAATAAAACAAATGAATTTGATAAATAAAAATAAAATGCCAAATGGTGACAGCCCATTGATTCCCTTAGCTTTCATTACATGGATCTTTGCAATGATCCATACCCAACTCAACATTCCATCTGGGTCAAAGTTTTTGCCTAGAGCTTTTGGTTTATGTGAAAGAATATCTCAAACCAAACAGTAAATCAGCATGATTCCCTATGGTGCTCACAATGTACCTATTGCTCACAATGGCAAGAAAGGGGGAAAATTGTGATTTATATAATTGTTTATAAGACGTCTGGTAATATTCCAAAATGGATTTCAGCTCCCTGAAAAGGGAAAAGGGAAAGGAAAGAGAAGAGGACGGCCAACAGCAAGATGGATACACAAATAAATAAATGACAAGTCTATGGTGTGGAAAAAATGATTCCACAAGGAATAAAAAGAGACTTCTTTCATGACAACTAGTATGGCATGCAGATCCTTTATGGGTAATAGATCAGGAATAAAATCCAAGGAAACTATGTCCTAACACCATTATGGAGAGGAAAGGACACCCAACTGTCTGGTTTGGTTTTCAAAGGCTTGGTGGCAGGACTGACCAGAAGGTATATAGGCCTTGACATCTGTTCAGAAATGAGACTACAAAGTTCTTAAGAAAAAGGTAGATGATGTTAAATACAGCAAAATATTTAGCTGACCAGAATATTCTCAGGAAAGAGGAGAGGAGTAAGGACATTCTGTCAAAACTCACATATAAGGGTAGATAGATTTCCTCAGTGAGGTTAGGATTGGGTTTCCCAGCACCTAGAATCCCGCTAACTGAGACTGAGGTTGGTGGTAACTGGATGCAAAATTTCCCAGTTGCAAAATGGATCAGATATAGAGGTTTAGACATGCATGAAAGAGTATAATCATTGTATGCATCATTCATTCATTCATTCATTTAATTTCAATTTTTATAGCCACCATTCAATGGTTCTGAGTGGCTTACAATTCCAAAATTTCAATTTTATTTTTATTTTAAAATTAAAGCTATCCTTATTCAATCATGAAATTTAATTAGTTAATTAAAATTATTTTTTTCTCCAAACTTGAAATGTAGGTGATATGGCAGTTAAAATTGGAGAGAAAAAATTGTGCTCATCTTGATTTTGAATTGATTTACGTGGCCTGTTTTGGATTTTAATGGAATGTGTTGCCTTTTCCAAGGGGCACTACCAATGTGGAAAATGATGAAAAGTTCCTTCCTTTTTAAAACAACAAAAACAACAACCCTTCAGCAAGTAGAACTTAGCTAGGCTGGCTATGGCGCAAGGCAAAAAATCCTATCCCCAATCCTCTACTTGGAAAGCAAAGACAAATGCAGTTCAAGATGCTGGTGGTTACCTTTAAACCCCTTTGTGGTTGGGGACCAGGTTACTTGCAGGACCATCTCTCTCCAACTGTTTCTACCCATGCTATGGAATTCAGCAGGACACTCATACTCCAGATCCTATTCTTTAAGGCACATTGGATGGCAGGAACCAGGAGAGCCTTTTCTGTCCAACTCTTGGCTTTGCTGATGGTTGTCTTTGGTACTCAGATGCTATGTGTTATTATTTTTATATTGTGCATTTTGCTGTGTATTTATTTAATTGTAATCCACTTAAGAGTCACATATGGGCAGCAATATAAATCAAATCAATAAATAAATTTCAACAATGTACGGGCAAATAGGATTTGGATGCTGGAGACAAGGGGCTGGAGTGGAGTGGATAGAAAGAATATGCAGGTACAGCAACATTATCTAGTATATAGTAGCATTTGGAAAATGGAACTAATATAGTTTTCTCTTTGTTGGTATACTTACTAGGTTGAGGAACTCTGGATGTATACTAGTAAACTGTCTTAATAGTTTCTTTAATAAAAAGTATGTTAAAACAGACTTCTTATATCCTTTCCTTAATATGTTGATATTATCTGATTAAATAAGAAAAGGGCTGCATAATTTAGGACCCACCAAGCCCAAAGCAGCAACAGTCCTTTTCAGGACTTCAGGTATTTGATGCTTCAGGCATGCAGCACAAACAGGAAGTTTATCAACTTCCAGTTGGGCTGGAAAACGTGATTGAGTTTTGTTTGGCAGACTTTCAGTTGGTTGTTTCGAAATATATAATCCTGGAATAAAGCTTAAAAAAAGAAAGGAAAACAGTAATTTAACTATACAAATGAGAAAACTAATTTAACTATACTTCTATTGAAATACTTTTTTTTAATCATGAGAACAATAGAAACAACTCCACAAAGTGCTTTTGTTGGTCAACTTAATCTCCTTAATACATCATCAGATTTAGCATTGCAGATTGAAATAAATCTGTTTCTATATACCAGTCTATGTTTGGAAAAGATAAATATTGTACAAAAGTAATGTATGCATACGATAATAGTGCCTGCATCTAAAAGAAACAGAGTGTCCTTTGCTATTTTATTTCAGACTGATTTTTCTTGCTGTGCTTCATTGCATTTCTCTCATTTGTGGTTATTTTGAGAACTTGCTGTTGAAAGCCTATAAGCGGCAAACAACACATTTCAATTTCCAATTTAGAACTTAAATGTACATGTTGAATGAAGTTACTACGGCATAGCTTCTTAGGGAAATATATTTACCATAATTCTCCCAATCATCTCAAAAATACTTAATACTTGTTAATTTCTCTTTGCAAGTCAAACACTGTAGTTCCAGGCAGTTAATGGTGCTTGGAAAACGTGAAAAGACTTTTTACATACCAGTACAGCTAACTTTCAACTAAATATCAGCTGTATATTGGATGCAGTTTAGGCTAAGGCGGGATGTAGATTTTGAGGCTGTCAGACCTTTTTTTTAAAAAAAAATCTACCTATTAGGAGGGTTGCTAAAAGTGCTGAGTGAAAGGATTTAACTGCTTTATGTGAAGTCATATTTCCAAATGGATACATGTTAGTATTAGCACCAGACAATGAGTATATGTGGTCTGTGTTTCAGAACAAACTATTTAAACTTTAATTGCTGTTGATTTCTGCCCAGACATAAGCTGTCTTGCCACAAATTAGGCACCTGCAGGAGTGGAATCCTGCTTAACCACTTTTCATGAAATAAAAAACAGCAAGCATTGATTTCACAAATCCACTTAAAATATTTCTAGTTAAGAAAGAAGTTTGCAATGAGATTTTGATCATACTTGACTGTGGAGAACTCTCAGTAATACAATCAAAGGTAACTTTTGCTAAAAAATTAAATTAACATGTAATTGGAATATTCAAATTCAGCTACATTCATCTGAACTAAAATTAAGTTTCTGTGTGATTAAGAAGAAGTTAGTGATGAAAAAAAAAGTAAAACATTCTTTTCTTTTCTTCTTCTTTTTGAATACCCCAATTTTCTGGAGCAGAATGTAAATTATCTATGGTTTTTCAAATCTACATTGGAACAATAGCTGGTATTTCATATTAGACTTTTTATTGATAATGGTAGGAGGACTAACAAGCTCATCCTTTTATTTTTCAATAGAGCATTCTAAAAAAAGAACGAAAAGGCAGACTTCTATTGAATTTGTTTGCCGATCAAGAAATTCAATCACAGTATGGGCCACAATTTGCATAATGTCCGAAGTGGGATATTTTGCCTGTTCCTAATTTGAACTGCTTTAATTTTGTGCAGCTAGACCTGGTCTTCTCTATCATGCAATATTCATTGTCAATGATTAGTGAGTTGGGAAGAATTGAGAGGGGGTGGTTGGTCTCAGTTGAGCAGCTTTTCATAATTAATTGGATTTTTTACCTCATTTTGTTATGGGACCAGTCAGGTGAATGACATTTGTGACAGACTGCTCTCTTTTTCTCTCTCTCTCAGAAAAGACTTGACAGTACCACTTTGGAATTTAATTTTTAATGAAATCCTTTCCTCAATTGTTATTGCTGGGAAATAAAAAGAGAATGGCCAACAGCTTTAAGTAAATAATAATATATTAAATACATATGTTTTAAATACATATATTTAACTATTTGCCTTAAGTGAATGAAAATAAATAAAACTCAAAAGTAATCACTTGGAATGCTGAGGTAGGAGGATATCTATCACAAATTACATATTCACTCATTTTACTTATAAAACTTGTAACATTGCCTTCTGTACAGTTACTATTGTTTTTCCATTTGCGCTGAGTGCATTTCAGTGAAGGCGAAGGTTTGTCAATGAGATGCTACAAGAGGTGCAAATGTGGAGAGAGGTGTTCTCCTTGTCACTAGCCAAGTTATGATATAACTATTTTTTTCAGGCAGAATTAATTATGAATTCTGTCCTGAGCTTTTATCCAGTCTTCTCTGTTTGCCTCTTTCAAAGAAAGAAAAATGTTAAGTAGAGTTTTTTGTTAACAGGCTACCAAGGAATTGTATATTCATTGATAAACCGATTATTTTTTACATAGCCTGTATTCTGTCATATACACCACCACAGCTACAAGTCGAAATATGTTTGGATTCAAACATCTCATGTTAACAAGCATGACCATTACTCAAGTTAGAGACTTCATTCTTCATTATTCCTGATGAAGACGGAAGAGTTTAGATGTTCTTCAGTTCAGATTAATTTATTCATACATGTAACAAATCTGGGCCATTCTAAATTTTCCCATCATGACTTCATAATACCTGTCTTTCCTTAGCAGGGGCCCTCTTAAGAGGATAGCAAGAGAGGCAAATAACGTCATGACATTATGTGATGAAGTGATGCTACATTTGACATTCCTGTAACTTCTACCAAAATCCTTATTTTTTCTACTCTTTTTCCCAAATTGACTTGAGGGTTAAGTGATTGCAATAGAAACTCTTTTTATCTGTGTGTAGGGACCCTTCCTCTAGGGGCTCATTTTCCCTATTCTGTATCATTGGCTAGAGAAATGTGGACTAGAAAGGGAAGTTTCCAGAGTAAGAGAGGAAGAGCAGGTGAAAGAGAAAGAAAAGTCTGGAGAAGCTAGACTTGGTAAGTAAAAGAAACTGGAGATGGCTTCATTCATTCATTTTGTAAGGTCCCATAAAATCACTGCTCAATTTTCAGATTTTGCGGCAGGCCAAAAGTAGAGGATTTAGTCACTATTTTAGGAGTGGGACAGAAAGCCAGTATAAATAACATAAGATGTTGTTTGTCAGGCAGCGGTGGAACAGAATGAGACAAATTGCACCACTTGAACTGGAAGCTGTCCCAAACATTGCGGAGAAGCCATCAGAAGCTGAGAAAACACTTGATCTTGCCTGCTTTGAGTGAATTGCTCCCAGCTCAGGGCTTTTTGTTGGGAGCAGTTGAGGACGCAGGCCCAATTCAGGAAACAGACTATTACTGCTGGTCTACTGAGTAACATGGATCAAAGAAAATGTCCTTCTCCACATGCTAGAATGATGGAGTAGAATATTCAGGAACATGCAAGGCAGTCCAACTGTATCCTCATTTTAACATAAGAAATACTTATTTATGAAACATACATGTTTTCCTATCTAGTAACAACACGCTCCTGGAAGTAGCCATGATAAAACAACAAATGCATGGCAATGATTTCAGTGGAGGGAGGATAACAAAACAAATGAGAAAATAAGTTCCTTTTTCGGGTGGCAGTTTAAAGCTATTATGCCAGCGAATCTTTTGGAGATGTTGTTCTCACTTGTTTCTAAAGCTTGCACTGACTCTGTTCTTCTTAGTTTCTCTGAAATGCTTGCACTGTTTTATATTGTGCATTGTTTTGTTCTATCCTGTGAACACAGAGATGAAGGAAATTATTTCCTTCTCCCAAGAAAATGTTTCAGACGGTAGAAATAAGAGCCAGAGATTTATCAAATGCCATTAGAAAAATCTGCAATGAAAGAATTAGTCACAGCACATTGTTTGGTGTAAGATTTTAAAGCATGAATCTGAATTAGTGGAATGAGATGGAATTGCCTCTTCTCCTGATATCTAAGGCAAAGTTTGTCAGCTTCCTAAACCTTCTTCAAAATGAGTATTTTAGTCTCTTCAGTATGATTATAATGATGAGCTGATATCAGACCTCAAAAGAAAATATTAATGTAGATCTAAATGTTACCTGTACTTCATTAAAATAAATAGACTTCTATTTCTTGCCTTAAATTATAAGATATTGAACTTAAAAGTTCATATCAACCATACTTTCATTATTTTAATATTCAGAGATAAGTTTTAAAATGAATGAAATACATTACTCATAACTGACTTAAATCCTATTAAGTCTGGTGACGATGGGTATATTTCTGTTATATCTTGTACTTTCTTTTTTTATTTAATTTTTACTTTACTTTTTCCTCTACTTTTTAGTTTATGTCTTCTTCTTTTGTACTTTCCTCTACTTTCCGGTTCAGGGCTTGTTTGGCTTATTTTATTGTGAATTATAAAATTACATATATCACAATATGGTGACATTTAATGAACAAAGATGTGGTAGCATGCATCATATCCAAGATAATTTGAAAAACAAAAACTTGCTGTAAATAAAAGTATCTTTAATTCTATCCATTAGATAAAGCTAGCAAGAGACAGCAGTACATGGCACTATGGTTTTAATTAATCTTAATTCTTCTATATTTGTTAAAGTCAAGAATATTTGGTTAGGTTTGAGAGCTGCCGCACATTAAAAAGGAAGGAAGTGTTAATGCTGACATTATCTTCTCTATTGTTGCCACCACAACTGTTCTCCATGATCACCTTTTTCCTTAGACCTAATAATATGTATTACTTTTTACCATAATTTTTAAATCAAAAGCAACAAAGCCCTTTGATTTCAGAATTCACAAGTAGTATCTTCATATGTAGAAACACCAAATAGCTTGTCAAAAGTGACATCCACATCCACCTGACTTCACCCTGGGGGATACTCTGTAAGTCTTTAAAAACTTAGCTATTTCCCCAGGACCATGGGTAGAAGCTGTTGGCTACATTTATGGCTTTGTGGTCTAGTTTGTATAGATATGAGTGAACATTTTTCTTACTGTTTCCTGTCTTTAAGTGTAAGTCATCCAGAGTCAATCTGGAGTCAGAGAGCTTCTGAAAAAATAAAACAAATCTTAATTTTGTTATATGTTCTGAATACCTTGGACATTTGGAGTAAAGGTGAATAACTAGCAGAATTAAAAACACAAGCCTATTCTGCTTAAATTTAATGAAGCCAAAAGGCTCTGCACAAATTCCTCCTAAAGTATATTTACTATGAAAAAGATGAAAGAAAAATCTAAGAGGCCTAGCATTGTAACACTCATGGTAATTAATATATTGGTTTTAAAAGTAATCCCTTTTTCTGCTCTTCATTCACATTTGGGAATGGAGGTTCGTGGCCTGAATCTCAAATGGCAAAAAGAGATTCAAAATCAAGAGTCCTATGAATTTACTGTTTATTCTCAGATTGTATGATCTTTCATAACTACCATTCATAGATGGTAGTGAGATTCATTTAAACACCACCCTAATGTGCATCTGAAGTAACTTCTAGAGAAAAAAAGAAAGACCAATCCCAAGCATCATCTGATAACAATCCCCTCACTTTAGTATATTATTTTTTTCATTAATTTGTATATTTATTTGCTGCCCAAACCATTAGGCATTCCCATCCCTTTCTAGCAATATGTTACAAGGTAGATTTTTGTTCTGTATTTCAGCATTGGAGCTGGTTTTACGTGTTTCTAGGTGCTTACGCTAGAAAGCTCAAGAACAGCATCCAACTAAGCAAGCCGTTAACACAATAGCACAAAGCCAATGTGAGCGGGAGGCAGGAAACCAGGCAGTACAGCTAATCAATGTAATTATGATAAACACCCCCCAAATGGCTTCATTTTGCACTGTCACTCACAACCCAGCCTCCGATTGCTCACTGTTTCTGCTTTGCAAAATGACCTTTGTCTTGCTTGAGAAAATAGCTCCCTGCTGCTATTTGACTCTTACTGAGTGACCAGATGGGGCAGTTTTGCTTCATTATTTGTATCTGTGAAGTGGAAACGCCAACAGAAAGATTCATTACTGTCAAGACTATCTCCACAAAACTTCATTGATTTATTAGGGCACAACCGAAGTACTGAATGTAATGAGACATAAATGGTTTACGAGGCCTATGAACTCAAGAAGGAAATGCACTGCCATCAAGAGGCTACAGTTTTTCTAATTTAGTTTTAAAAATACATTGTATAGCAAGGGAAGGCAATTTCTTCAACTAACTTCTTCATTACTTTGATCTTTAAGAGTAAACTTTATCTAAGATCATAATCTTAACAGAACAACTGTGAAGTATAACTCTTAAAACAAAATCCCTGCAAAGTAAGAAGGCTTTGATTTGGATTTTACCAATTCAGGATGAATTCAGAAAAAAAAAACAGTTTGATGTTTGAATATGAAAGTGGGATGGATATGTGCAAAAATCAGCACATATTAAATAATGTAGGAAATAAGTTATTTGCTACAGGATAGATTCAGTCATCGGTTTTCACTTCATCGTACATTTAATGTTCCACTGCACAGATAACTGAATAGTATTAATAACTAGGTAATTTGATCCTGAATTGTATTTATCCAATTTAATCACATTAACTACTTGTTGCTATGCTACATCGCAACTCAGTCCAACTTAAAACATGACAAAGTATACTTGAGATAGCATTCAAGTTTCCAAATACCCTTCATTCTTTATCTACTGAGTTCATGAAGCTTGCATTTCTACAGTTGTAATTATACAATATATGAATGACAGTGCTGATAAAATAATCTGTCAGAGAAAAAGAAAGCAGAGTCAAAAAACAGTTTTTGACTTCTCTGTGTGAACAATAAGACCGAATTACATCTGAGCAAGCTGTTATCAGAACCTTAAAATCTGTGTCTCATTTTTAAAACTTCCTCTTCCTTTCACATGACTTAATACCTATAGATTTATTCTGCAGTTTTATTTATATATGGTTCCAAACGCACAGGAATTGCATCATAAAATATAAGAAGCATAATTTCTTGAATTTTTTTCAGGATAAAATTTGACTGAATATGGAGTACAGCTCCTAGAGATATGGAGGTCCCGTCTGGTTTTGTAGTTAAGGCACCAGGCTAGGAAGCAGGAGAGTCTGCGTGCAAGACCTGCCTTAACCATGAAAGCAGTTGAGTGACTTTGGGTTGTTTTTGTGGGAAAAATAAGAGGAGGAAGGCATGTTAGATATGTTCACTACCTTGAGTTATTTGTAAAAATAACAAAGGCAGAATACAAATAAAAAATAAATAAAAATAAATCTGTTTTTACTTAGGATTAATATTACTTGTTAGTACAGTAGATTTCTAAGTCATATTCTGGTGGGGGAGAGACAAATCAGGTCCACATCAAAGAGCCAGATATCCTTTGATTATTTCAATGCACTATTTCATGTTTGGCTATTTCTATGACATGCATTCCAATTGCACTAAATCTATTGTCATTTTAGTAACTGGCTAGAAATATTCTCTTTATTGTCTTTAAAGAAAATTCAGTGGCAGCCATTAATGTGTATCATAATCATTAGAATCAAAGTGATAAAGAAAGCATGAAACTATTTTTCTACTGTCTGTTCCAATTTGGGCAGTCCTGATTTTATACTCCTATTTTGGTGCATAAATGATAATAGCACCTGACTTAAATGCATTGTGGGTTTATCCAAAATGCTAAGATGAAGGAGCTAATACATGATCCATGCAGTTGAAAAAAACTGCACGGTATGTGCATTCCAAGAAAAAATCCTTCAAAGCGAGTTGTCAATTTCATACTTGAATTCTCCTATTCTATAAAGAATGAAGGGTATTTGGGAACTTCACCTGGTGCTGAATGCAGCAGCATGGGTAGTGAGTGATGTATATAATACATCTACTCCATGAATTGCATTGAGTTTCAGTGTGAATCTGAGTGTTGGTTGACAACTTTAAAGCCCATCATGACTTAGGACCAGGTTATTTACAAGAACATCTCTCCCCAATTGTTTCCACTCATTCTATCCAATCTGGCAGAAAAGACTTGCTTCCAGTTCCATTAGATAGGGAATGTCAACTGATGGGGTCCAGAAAGAGACCCTTTTTTTGTCAAGGCCTATGGGGCATCATTCCCTGGAGATGGCATTGTTTCTGTCCTTGATGGTCTTTCATAAAGTTTTAAAAACATAACTTTGTATTTGAGTTGAGTCCCTGGCCATGGGTTATATCCCATCTTATGATTGTATGAATGATAGGTTAGATCTTATCTGACTGCTATGTGTTTTTATTTTTGCTTTCTATTATGCATTTTGTGTCATTAAATGTTTTATTGTAAGCTATCTAGAGTCACATAAAAGTGAGATGGGCAGCTAAATAAATCAAGCAAATAAAAAAGAAATAAGCAAGAAAAGCTTATCAATGTATTCCTAACTTTCCATTTAAAAACTCAAAAGCCGTTTTTCACAACTTTGTTTATCATATCCAGAGAAGGTATCTTCATCTTCTTTTTTTATTCCATACCTGCTATACAAAATAATACATATTTATATATGTGGACTTCTCCAGACTTTATGATCTAACTATATCTTGACACTCATTGACTTTTACTGAGTTCTTTGTAAACCAGGTTATAACATTTCCAGTCTAAATCTAAACTGAATGTAGGCATGGAAAATTAATTTTCTGAACAGTCTGTAGGGAACTCAAAGGCTTATCCTCAGTTATTAATATTAATAGTTATATAAAATACTGATCCTATATACAATCAATTAATCAAAATTTATTTATGGCCCAAGATAAAATATATCAACAAAACCAGCAATGCAATACACCAAAATTTAAAAATTGGGAGAAAATACTATTAGCATACTATGTGAAATGATATTTGGATCTTAACAAAGTGGGAAACCTTCAATTGGCTAAAAAAAGGTCAACTGAAAAGAAGAGGAGCCTATGAGGACTGAGGGAGGGGAATAGGCAGCACCCTTTCCTAGATTTGATTATTTAATTTATTTAAAATATTATTTGAAACATTTGTACAGTGCATTACAAGAGGTTGTAAGCACCAAGAGTTAAACCAAACTCTTAGTGCTTACAACCAAGAATAAAATAATATAAATGCACAATAAGAACAAAAGCAGAAAAATATAGCACAATATCTACACCTCTTTGATTCAACCCACACAGTCTCCTCCTATACTGATCTTTCCCTAACTCAGGACTTGGGGGCAGAGCCAGATTTGAAGTGCTCTTCTGAAGGTTAAAAGGGTGGGGGCCAAAACAGAAAATGTATCCTTCTGAGGACCCACAGTGTGGTAGTGGATCCAAAGTGGGTCTAAACTCCAAATATCTGGAGCATGTGCACCTGAACTGCTTTGGTAGGATTAGAAGATACCCTCAGGAAAAGACCCTCCTGCAGATAACCTGGGTCTGTTCCATGTAGGCCTTTTTAAAGCTGATAACCATCGCTTTGAATTCCACCAGAAAATAAAATGGGAATCGCACAGCTTACATAACAAGGGTGTAATATGAGTAAACCTACAGAGCTCAAACTTTGCTCATCACCTGTATCTTCCGCCTGTCTTCAACACAACTACAGTAATGCAAACTTGGTCAAATAAGTGGCCACGTTGTGAGTAACTGTAAGCATGATTTTTCTAGTTCAGGAAAGGATGAACACTATTTTGGGGGCACTACTAATAGTGTAGATAAGCACTAGCCTATGCCAAATATTCACATTTTGTGAGGTCAAGGGAAGCAACCGAGACTGAATAAAAATACTTATGACTTATTAGTAAAATAAATAGAAAGGGCTAGTGTTTTTCAGATGCATTAATTAGAATTTTCAGGCAGATTACAACAGATCTAAATTTCAGATAGAGACTTTTCTTTAGTCTTTCCTTAAGTCTTCTTGACACAAGGTAGCTTTCTTTTCTGTCTTCTAAAAATCTTGAAATCTCATTTTTGCTGCAGAAAACATTCAAAAAATGTGCTCTTCTTCAATGCCTTATACACAAATAGAAAAAGGGAAATACTGAAGCTCTATGTCTGTGTCGATATGTACAAGGCCTGTTGAGTATAATGTGGAACTTACACCTGAATAAATATGCAAAGACCTGATCATCAAGACATTTAGCTTCAAGCAAATTCATGTTGCTGTGGCTGAAGTCCAGCCTTCTGAAAAATAGGTAAGAATGATGAAGGAAAGTAGAGAGAGACCATATGCTCTTACAGTTCAGCAACCCCAGCTATAATTTTAATTATTCAGTATTCCTTAGAGGTCTGTAATAGTTTATACCAGCATAACATCTATTAGAAGTTTTGGATCTTGTCGAGACCAAAGTGCTCTCAGCAGTTGATTAACTAGTAAGATGGGAACAAATTACAGTTTCTTTTGCCACTCAACAATTCATTAATAAATCACTCTGGAGCACAAAACAAGCTAGTTCAAAAACACATATGTTTATTGTATCATTTTATTTGGATAAATGTAGCCTGATAACTTGGTGGAAAAGGTAGGTTCATTAGCTCTATTTCATACAGCACTCACTTTAACCTAAGATTCCCTCGTGGTTCATAAAATACTTTCTCTTTTACAATGCTATGAAATGAACTCTAGAAAAACCAGGTGCTTTCTCATTAATTTATGTATATTTTTAAAAAAGTTCATTTTATGTTTCACTGTAATTTTACTTTACTGTTGAAGAGACATGCACAACATAAAGCTATGTATGGAACATTAAATGAAAAAAGTAAAGCACACCTATTTAAACCGGCACAACTTTCAAGTTTTAGACTCACAGATTAAACCAAAGGTCTACAGATGTGACAAGGAGGCCGTGTATACTTTGTAGAGGTTTGTGACATTTGGCTAATTTTGGTGGCCAGCATTTCCTTCTACTATTATTTAAAATTAGGGGGGGGGAAGCAAAATGGAATACTTGCCACTGAATGAAAAATCTCATACCTCTTTGGAGGATGTGACAAAGGAACTTCTCACTTTGTGCTTTCTGTGCAGTTATCAATGGGCTCTTTGCAAACTCTAGATTGCATTTCTTTACTCACTATTTCTTGTGAGCCTTCTATTCACAAAAGCAAAGAATGTTACTTTTAAAGCTTGAGATATCACAGTGATACAATGGATTATATATGCAATTCTTTTATGTATATGCATGATCTGGGAAAGGTTCTTCAAGATTATCTGTTCAAGATATAATTTGCAAATTCCAGTAATTTGTATTGCATTTTGGATATATACATTACAACAAGAGATTTTAACAAACTACTCAAATATGGGTTCCATATAGACAATAAATTATGTTTGATAAGTCAGCAAATCAACTACTGAATGCCTTTTAGAGCTACATCCAACAGCAGCATGGAAAAATGCAAGACAGTTAATTTCATCTCATTTTACCACCCATCTTGGCTACTGACAGCTTTATTTGATTTGCTTCATTTGTTAAAACTGTATTAATTTAGTTTCTTCCATTAGCTTTCTTTTTTAAATAAAATAAATAAATAATTTTATTTGTATCCCGCCCTTCTCCCGAAGGACCCAGGGCGGCTTACAGGCATATAAAAACAC
>JANHFO010001565.1:210413-221406 GCA_032468095.1 Pareas carinatus
TTTTTTCTACTCGATCTGGAAGAGCTTGTCTGTTCTCCTGCTTTCTTTCCTCCTAAGGTATTTACCCTCCTTTTTTTTCCCCTTTGATCTTTTCTCTTACCCCTTATCTTTTTCCTTCTTTTAACAATATTTAATGTCCGTTTTGCTTTCAAATTTTTCTTTCTTTCTGTTTCCACTTCTCCTTCTTGTTTTCAGCACAACGTTCCTAGCAGGGCTTGCATCTTCTCCCCCCAAAATTTAAACCATGATTCAGAGGGTTCACCAGGCTCCAACAAAAATTGCTGAATGTCTGTTAGTATGTCCTCTTTATATCTCATTCTATTCCCAATACTCTCCTCTCCAGTCTCCATAACTGTCTCAATTTCGTTCCACGCCAATGTTCAAAACCAATTTTAACTTTTCAATTTCAAATGTCCCATATCACCTTTCATCTCAAGTTCCAAATTCTGTCCCGTCTTTTTTTAAAAAAAATTCCGACCGGCAACCAAATGCTCACATTCCTTTCATCGCTATAAACAGCCTCCAAAGCAATCCTCTCAGGAAACTCCCCAGATGTTTTTTAGCACACCATTTTTCCTCCTCTGTCTCTCTGTGCCATTTGTGTCAGCTCACCTCCTCTCAGACATTCATGGCAAATATTCAAATCCTCTTTTGCTGTCCCTCTCACTAATAGCCAGATACCGCCACTGCCACTCTCAGCCATCTCCAAGGCAGCCTTCCCCCCCCTTTTCTTCCTTTTCTTAAATGTTTCTGGGGGTTTCCCTTCAATACGCCTTTTTCTTCCTCTGTTTTTTTTCCCCGATCATGCCAAAACACCGCCTTTTCACTATTTAAGGATAAAATTTCGCTCACCTCTTAATATACCCCTTTTTTTCAAAAAGCCTATAGGAGTTGTATTTAATGCCTCATAGCCCTGACTGGTGCTTTTTATTTCATTTTCTTGCTTCTGCTCGTTCTTGGTTTCTATGTTCCATGATTCTGGTCTCAATGGCACCTCAGTGCCTCTTCACCCGCCCAGCAAAAAAGGGCAAAGACAGAAAGGCCTTCATGCCAGCTGCCGCCGAAATGAACCTCTATCGCACCTCCACATCAAACAACCCTCCAGGTTGTTTTTAGAGCCTCTAGGGCCCCCAAAATATTGAAGAAAAGGACTTTGGAAGCCAAAGCTACGGCTTCCCTGTCCTCCTTCGACCAGGAGTGAAACTGGAAGTCGGGGACATGTTGAACAGCAGATGGTGGTACTTCAATAAAAAAAATCACAATGCATTGTAATCTGCATTTCAGTACATAGATCCGAGTGAGTCTTCTTTCTCTCGGGACTATTTTCAAGAACTAAATCACTGGACAACAATGTGTTAATAAAAAAATACTATACTGTAGAATTCTAGCAATGGATTCAATTAATATTCTAGGTTAAAACCAGAAAAGATATTGAAATAAGATATCAGTTTAAGAAAAATGGTACCTTAAAGTTATTCCATACAAACAAAATGTGTTTACTTTGAAGTATAAATTATTTCATAAGAGATTTTTAGAGCCAGTTAAGGAAAATCAGCAAGGCAAATTACAGTACATTATAAAGAGGAGAATGAAGTATTCAGGACAGGTTTCTTGATAGGATTAAAAAAAAGTCAGTCTACTACCTCATGAAATGCCATCAAAACATATAAGACACAAAGTCAAATATAAATATTTGATCAGACAAACAGAAATTTTAGTTTGGTTATTAACCAATAAAAGTACATACAATAAAATGAACAGTATAAAACTATCCCCTAACCACAAGCATGATTGGCAGCCATTTGTGAGTGAGGTTTACACATATTGTAGCAACATTTTTGTACGTTTAGAGGAATACATTTATCTTGACAATTTACAGCAGGAGTCCCCAACCTGTGAGCCACTACTGGGCCGTGATCTTTTGCCAACTAGGCTGTGTGAGTGGTGGGCTACCATATGTACACCAGCGTATGGACACAGCCCCACTCACGCAATTGGCATGCAATTGCACTGCCGCAATTAACACACAATCGTAGCATCACAATTGGCATGCATACACATATCCGTGCGCACCCCTCTTCCCCCACCCCACACTGGGCCGCCAACCGGGAAAGATTGGGAATCCCTGAATTACAGGTGATGCAAATAAAAATAATCAGACATGCAAGATGAATTGCACAGGGGCAAGATCCAAGGTAGCAAAGCATCTCGTTATCAAAGTGCACCAGTAAATTTCTATTTTTGTTTTATATTATCAGAGTAATCCCCTTTTAATTACCAGCCCTTGTGCATAACTGTATATGACTAATCTCCAAATAATTGGATAAGAACTGCTTATATCCTACCTACTGTCAAGTGAAGATTATAACAGAAAATTATAACATTTGAAAGAGAATGACATGACAAAAAAATGAATTCTGGCATGCGGGCATTATTGCTCAAACCAAATCATAGATGACCTCATGAAATTTAGAAGGCTTCTGAAAATGAATATGTAAGTAATGACGGTACCAACGTTAGGATTATCAATAAACTTAGCTCTGGGAACACTTTGGATAGAATGCATATCATGTGTTGAATTGGGACTTACAAGATGAAAGTGCAGAGGAACACTCCATTTATAACAGTGGGGAACCAAATTCCCTAGGAACCTTAGATATAATAGTTCCGTTGTCTGAGGCACCTACATGCCTGACTACAGCATTTACCACAAAAAGCTGTGAGGAAGAGTGTTCCAAAAATGAAACTACAGAACTTTTGCCTAGGCAAAGCTTACCGACTGCATAGACTGTATTATCAATTTTTAATTATTTAACAGAAATATATGATCATTGTTGAAATGATGAATATTTAGGGAAGTTTCACACATTGTTCTAATCCCAAACCACTGTATCTATACTATCACACCACATTCAAAGTGTAAATGATGGTCAGAGCTCAGTATGACTTAGGATAGGGGTATGGATATCATTATCACTATTATCATTTCAGCCATGGTCTATCCACTGCAAGATGAAGACCTCTTCCACCTGTTTCCAACCAATACAGCCCTGAGCTTTCTTTTGCCAATTAGTCCTGCAATACTTGCTGATGTCGTAGCCTTATTTATGCTACTAAGGGATTCTTAGTATCCTCTGCATTCAGGCAGGTCTTCCCACTGCTATGGATTGTTGCTCTAGGACCTCCAGGAATGAGGTCTGTTTTTGAGGTTTTATTGGCATGTGGAAGGAATAAACCATAATCTGTCACACTGGTCCAATGAGGGTTGGCAGATGTGATTGATGTTAGTCTGGGGTATCCATCATGACCTGTTCACCTTGAGAGATTCTTCTGGACATTTACATGTCTGACGACTTAGCCCATGGTTTCATTTATCCACAACAAGCCACTTTGCCTTGCCACTCTATATGTACACTGTAAGCTTATGCACTGGAGACAAATTCCTCATGTGTCCAATCACACTTTGCCAATGTAGTATTCTATTCTACTCTGTTCTGTTCTGTTCTTTTCCGTTCTTTTCCGTTCTGTCCTATTCTATTCCATTCTATTCCATTCTATTCCATTCTATTCACATACACACACACACACACACACACACACACACACACACATAATTTTAGTCCTGCCATTTATACATTTAAAACCTGTACATGGCTGCTCATCTTAAGAAATAAAACTCTAGCTTGTTTGCAGCAATAGTACGCAACCTAAACATTCCATTTGTTCTGTGTTGGATTGCTTTATATTTTGTCTACCTGGCCGACAGTTCAGGTAAAATGAAGGAAATGCAGTTGTGAGACACTAACTGTGCTGAAGGACAAGCTAAGGTATTTTTCAGCAATAGAATTTCTCCCTGTTCAATTATGATTGACACCCTTTCCAGTTACCTCAGCACAAAAGAACACTTCTACTCCACTGCTCCAGTGAAGATCTAGGCACAGAAGCCTGGAAAGAGAGGGTACACCTTCTTGAAAGTGTCTCTCCAAGTACAGTTCCTTTCACGTCTTTTCTTAAAATTAGACCATGCAGTTAACTAATTCCACAACATATTGGCTTTAGCTCAGAAGGAGAAAGCCAATCATTACAACCTCAACAACTGATGGAATAATTTGTGACAAAAGGGACATGATATACACAGTGTGTCATTCAGTTCCATGATCTTCCAGACATACAGTCTGCATTAATATATGGTAACCTGAGATTGGGAAATTGACAGAATAAAACAGATAAGATTTTTCCATATAGAGAGAATGTCTGTCCTGAGAGACAGGAAAGAAGTTGAAATAGACTATGCAGATGGTTGGACTGAAAAAAGGAAAGACAAGATGGAGAGGTCTGAATATATGCAAGTTCCTCAGTGATGGAAGCTCAGCACAGGGGTTGCTATACACAAAGAAGAAAACAATACTTCAGCAAATTAGCATTTTTATAAAGAAGATTCAAAGACAAAAAGATGGTTAATGTTCTGCTGATCCCAAGAGATTGCCAAATGCATCTTACAAGTGCCCTTGCTTAATTTAGTAATAGCTACATGACAAATGACTTATACTGATACAGGAGAAGAAATGTAACAGACAGGAAGGTAATCTGAGAGATAATAACTGAGCCATGATTTTTCATGGCTAAATGGAGGCTTGAACCTGGGTCTCTCTGGTTCCAGCAATCATTTTAAATTGTTTTACTCATACTTGTCAATTTCAGATGGAACTGCAAAATATAAGCTGACTAAATATTAGTACAATAGATTTTGTTTTCACATGATCCTTACATATGAATAGATTCCTTCCAACAGAACAACCCATTCATGACATGTGTGAAGCACCATTCTACTTATGGTGAGGAAACTCATTAAAAAGATTTCAGTTTTTGTAATGAAATTTTAGATATAACTAGGTTAGCCAAACCCTTACTTTTGTACCAAAAACCCCTACTTTATGTTAACCAAACCCTTACTCTATTTTACCAAAAACAAAGGGAAATGTAAATATAAATTGTAGACGTTGAGTCAGAAAAGACTGTGACATATTTATTGTATATCCTATCAGAATATAGCCATGAAGTCTCTTTTCACTGCTTTCATTGAGTTTTTAATGAGAAAACCAATAACTGTCAAGACCATCAGTGCCAGGTGAAGAAATGTGACAGTTTTAATTATCCAGACTGTGTTTGAAGTCCTACAGCTACCATAGTATGTTTATGCCACTGGCAATGTGGAGAAATCCCTGACATTTAAATAAAATAAAAATGTGTCACGTCTTTTCTTAATCACATCTCCAAATTATATTATCAGTGCACAGTTGGAGATCAAAAATATGAGTGAGGGGAATGTTGCCCATTTTATGTGCACAAATATGTTTCCATAAATATATACGATATTGAGGGGAAAACATTGGGTATTTCTGAGCAGGAATGCAAATTAATATCAATAACCAATGATGTCACACTTTCTACAAGAATAAAAGATTCAAATCAAAGTTATCTGTTAATACTTGGGAAAAGTCAGGAAGAAGTGAAAATTTAAATTGTAGATGGTTTATTTACCCTCATGTTTACAGAGAGCAATCAGCTAATTCACACTATATGACTTTATCTAATATACATTTAATATGTTTAGCTAATTATGTTACATTCAAGCATACAAGTTCAAACAATTAAACGAGGGATCCTGAACAGTACTATCTGCTTGGGTTGAGTAATGCTGAAGATCCAGTTTGGAATATATGGGGTCAGGAATGCAATTTTCTCAGGAATGCACAGCCTTCCATTTGTGAAAACCAAGGTAAAACAGATGAAACTGATGTAGTGAGATGGAAACCAGTGTTGTATTTGCACTTCCGTGCACTCCAAAGTAAATCAAATCTGAAGCACTGCATAGCACAATGAAGTCCAAAATATATGTACAGATCTAACTTTGCACTAAAGGAAAGTTCCATATTTTAAATATTTGTTTCCATTGGCACTTAAGAGAATATTTAAGATATTTAAGATTTTGTTTTATCAATCATAAACAAATATGAACAATGGTAATTCTATCAAAGTGTTTACTATATAGATAGATTTCTTTTTTCAAAGTCTGAGAATATGACTGATACAAAAATAAATTAACCAGATAGGTATTAAATCACAGAATCTATCCTGCCTAATCATGCAGAATACATGCAATGAAAAGTAATTCTTCTTTCATTCTACCCAATAATGTATTTTCTATTCATGCATCGCAAATATATTTCAGTAGTTAACCATACAAAGGATATACAAATCAATCACAGAAAAGTAGCACATACACACTCATTTCAGTTTAACCAACCCTAACTGTCATTTTCAGCTATCACAGATCATCTGTGAAGGAAATTAAATTCTATTCTGTAATTGATAAGGTCCCACATGTTATATGGAGAAATGCTTGATATATAACCTCCACTTGAAGAGCTGTCTATTTCAATTCAGAGATTAAGAAACAGAAGAGCAGAGCCATAAAGTTCCCAGCAGTTACTTCTATAGGCTTCAAATTGATCATGCATACAGATTATTATATCACATTTTTCCATTATTATCATGATATTTACAGATACTTCTATATGCAAGTTTATATGTATGATATCTCACTGCAGATAGTTTTGAGGCTGCAGAAGGATATAAATGCGATAGATAAATAAATAAATTATTTGACTATTGAAATTATATCAGTTAATTTAAAATGTACTCATATAAATGTTCATTGCCATATATAAACCATTTACCTTCCTATCCGGCCAATTATATTTTTCAAATATTGCATCGTATGTATCCACTGCACCATCAGTAATCAGCATTATGGCTTGACTGCAAATACTTCCTTGTCCTGTGTGATTGAACTAGGAAACAAGGAAACAAAAAAATGACATTATTTGGCTGCTAACAAACAGAGATTATTTGGTTGTTGACAAATCTAGTTAGGAAAACCAGCTTTTGCTGCATGATACCTGTGCTTCACTGAGTATTTCAATCTAGAAAAAGTGTATTTTAAGATTTGATAGAACACAGTAGTCAAACATATTCCACATTTAGAGTACAATACACTTTAATCAGTACAATTTCATCTGAAATATTTTTCATAGAGAAGCTGCCATTCCATCAAAAAATCAAGTCTGGAAATTACAAGCCCCAAGGCAAGAAATATTTAAGTACCTCAACTTTGCTTGAAATATGTCAAAATATTAGCAATCATTTTTGATGATCAAGTGAGTGGGAGAGAGAATTAAAATGAAGAGGGAATATAAAACCAATTTTACTTATTATCTTATACAGTACATACATAGTGTTCCTTTTCCCCTTCAATTGGGTCTATCAGTCTTTCAATGCAAATTGACTCTCCTTGCTACCTTTGTATTTGCAATCCATTAGTTCAAATCCCTACTTTTAAGCTTCCCAATATTTTAAGTGCCCCTTGGGCTCAGAAAGGAAGATTCCTCTTTGCTGTTTTTTTTTTCTTATACAGAATAAGGATTTCTGTGGTTTCCACTCCACTGCATGAATGGACTTTTTCTTAGAAATATAACCAGGTAACAGTAAACAGATTCTACTTGCTAAAGATGAGAAATTAATATATAATAAAGGGGAAAAACAGAATTATGGGAGAAATGGATTAAGAGAGGTTGCATTCTCTTTCATTTTGGGGGCTGCAAGCCTGTTGGAGCTGGTGGCACATTTAGGATTTTGATAGCATGTCATTTGCAGGCTAATAAAAAAAGCTGCCATTTAGGAATACCCAATCTGAAAATTTAGTAGAAGGCATCTATAAAATTGCTCTGATCATCTCTATTCTTGCCACAACCATACAGGCATATATATTTGGTGAGTATTTTCTGCCCATATAAAATACAGAGCTAAAACTCTCGGCTGTGGATAATTTGTGCTTGATAGTTTAAAGAAGGAGGGATATGTATGTAGACTGTAGCAGACCCAAGTCATAGTATCTGTAAACACTCTGGGCACGTATAAATTTTATTCTCACTTTGCCAAGATAAAACCAGTCAACACTGAGATTATTATATGATGAATAAAACAAGAAAATCTATGGCTCTTCTTTAATTTAAAACTAAAGTAATAACTAGACACTAAAAAAATAAACAGTATATTAAAATAGTTTGGAAGTGGGTCTTTTCATCTATCTATTTTACTGTAAATCATATTAATCATCTTAGCTTGGATGGGTAATGTCTTCTCATGTGTATTTAAACATTTTTATTGAATAACAGAAATGATTAACATCTTTTCCAAAGTAATAATAATAATAGACCTTATGATGAACTACAATTAACTCAGTGATTCATTATTTAGCAGTGAAAATTTCAGCTCATCCTGACATTTGGAGCATTTGTTTATTATTGTCTTCAAAATGTCACGGAATTTTAATTATTGGCTAAGACTTATGAAATATATATAATCATAACGAAAATTAACTTTATTGGCAAAAGAGGTAATTGCATCTGTTACATGATATAATTCACACAGGAATCCTGCAGGAGAAACTTGTGATAATAGCATAAATAATGGTTGGGAAGAATTTGGACTTAGCTATGAATGCAATTTGGAGAATCATGAGACAGCTAGCTCTTCAGAAAACACTAGGAACTGAGAGCCTTAGTTATTCTAGCCTGGAAAACAATATAAAACTGAAACTCAACAGATGATCATATAACAGTACTGACTTATAATTCATAACAACAAATTTCAGAACTGCTATATTCAATAAAAAAATATGCTAATTATCCATGTAGACAGTTTGTATAACCAATACAAATTCCTAAATAGAAAAGAAATATCAGTAGATGGTGTTCCAGTAAATTGTGTTTAGAAAACAAACGAGAAGGCAACATTGATGAACTCACATCACTGAGCATATTGAAAGCTTCAACTAAGGCAATGTCCAGCATTCCAATCCCTTTGGCAAAAAGTTTGTCAAGGTGTTCCCTGAAGTGCTGCAGAAGAAACAGAAAGAAGATTTCAAGCAACATTTTTTGGAAGAGTTCATATTAAAACAACTTACTGACGTCAAGGAGCCTTTTACATTTGTAAAGAAACAAACTTGATATATTTTTTAATTATTTTAAAGAGTCTTGCTTGTCTCCGGTTTATGAAAGAAAACGTTACACTTTTTTTTATATTGAAGAGTTTTACAAACAAAAAGAACAAAAACTTTCTATATTCAAAATTCTTCCTTGTGTTGAGTTAAACCAATCGCTAATTGCAGATAGGGCAGCTAGAAAACATTACACTTTGAAGTATATATCATTGCAACAGATTCATCTTATGCTAATCTTCCTTTCAAGCCCTTTCATAGAGTAAGAACTCAAAGGAACAAATCCAAGAAAAGAAGAAGGTGACTTCCTCCTGATCACCAGGTGAAAAAAAATCCAAAACATGCTAAGTTTTGTTTGAAAATAGAAAGCTATCAAGCTGAGTAATATGATTTTATAGTCTTACGAAGGATAATTGTCCCTACACTGGACCAAAATCCCACAAATGCTTGGAAGAAAATATGTATTTAAAAAGGCTTATTCATGTTGTGACAATTCCTCATCCATTCTATAGCATTCACCATCCCTAGGCAAATTGCTTTGAGACAAATAAAATGACCAACTGAGAGATTAGTTATCCTATGCTGTTGGAAAATATAATGGCAGTTACGACTCAAGTACTGTTCAGATTGCTCAGTTTCTAAAAAAAATTCCATTCCTTTATCTTGCCTTTAAATGCAAATGAAAGAAAGCAATTCTACAATTTCATTCACCCCAGAAAGTGTTTTGAATGTTCAGTTTCAGTCTAATAATGTCTATCTGTCCACTGCCAGCCATATGTGCATGATAATCTTTTTATTGGCCAAAATTTCATTATTTATATTATCACAGATTAATATAACCTCATTCTGGAATTTGCTATCAACAAAGAAATATCTCAGGATGAAATCCATCCCATATCAAGTTGCCTATCACATCATCTTTTAAATTAAATCATGCAAATTGTTTATTCCTCCCCAAATACAACAATCCAGAAAGTATTGTTTAAATTTAACAAGGAAAAAAATGGAGTATGAAATATAAAAGGAAATTATATACTGTTATGCCTAATATTAATTTTTTAAATTTCCTATAAAGAATGTTTTTCTGTGATAAAATAATGCATTCACACAGTTCAGTGAATAATAAAATTTTCATAAGGTTAGAGGGGGGGAAATCAGCGTAAGGTCATTTTGAAGCATCTGTTGCTCCCACAAACTAGAACTGGTTTTCCAAAGCAATTAGTGTAACTTAATGTTCATGTTGACCCAGTAAATTTGGTTTGTGCATATCAGTATTTCAAAACATTCAAAGTGTTGTTGAGCTCAATAAGCATTTACGTTACAATGGATTCAGATGCTGTGGAATGTATTTCATATTTTGTTCAAATCACTCAATGACAATATTTATACTACATCATTTGGAAATATTAATGATGTTTTCTCTTTCACTCTGTAACATTTAGAATATGAAACCTGAGAAGAAATGCATGTTCAGTTTTACAGAAATGTCCTTAACAATCGACTTCTGGTAGTAATCATGATACAACATGTATTTGTGAGCTGCCCTTACAGAACTGAAAGAAAACTAAGGGAATCCAATTATCTCATCTTAACTCTTAACTCATTGATTCCAAAGGTTTACTTTTTGTATCATTATATAGTAATGTAAGCTGGAACAGAAGTTATTGTTTTAACCATTTAGTTGTGTCTGACTCCTGGTGACTTTATAGGCTCTTCATGCTACCCTATCAAGCACAGGTTCTTTCAATTGTTTGGATGTTTAACTTGTATCAGTTTTGATGTTATAAAGCTAGAATGTTGTTTGTTTGCCCTTTCTTCTTGTTCCACTAACCATCACAGCATTATTGTCTTCTCCAATGAAGAGAAGAGAAGAGAAGAGAAGAGAAGAGAAGAGAAGAGAAGAGAAGAGAAGAGAAGAGAAGAGAAGAGAAG
>JANHFO010001566.1:4993-17948 GCA_032468095.1 Pareas carinatus
CTGAACTCAATCGGTTCAGTACTTTCCGAGATCACCTACCAGGTACAAACGGCACTTCCTTTTTTATATATATAGATGTAGGTGAAGACTGGGGCTTGCTGAACAGCACAGGCTTTTATGCAGGAGTTACTTTGTCTGGTCATTGTGGCAGCCATACCCGGCGCCATCTAGTGGAAGACGAGCTATTCCACTGGTTAGTTGTTCTCACTACTAGGAAGTTTCTCCTTAATTTCAGGTTGCTTCTCTCCTTGATTAGTTTTCACCCATTATTCCTTGTCTTGCCTTCTGGTGGTTTGGAAAATAAGTTGACACCCTTTTCTTTGTGGCAGCCCCTCAAATATTGGAATATTACTATCATGTCACCCGTAGTCCTTCTTTTCTCTAGAGTAGTCATACTCAGTTCCTGCAAACGTTCTTCATATATCTTAGTCTTAATCATCCTAGTTGCTCTTCTCTGTACTTTTTCCAAATTCTCAACATCTTTTTTTGTAATGTGGTGACCAAAACTGGATGTGGTATTCCAGGTGTGGCCTTGTGACATGATTTTGATTCTATGTCTCTGTAATTTGCAAGAAACAAACACATTGTTTATTTAAATTATTAAGCTTCTTAACCAGCCGAATGTCAATGAAATGGGCAGAAGCATTCATGGATGTGGTGACAATCTACAACATGACAGAGTGGGGTGTCATAGTTCAATCCTCATCCTTTTTGTGCATGTATGTGATGTCAACAAAAACACAAAGGTGAAAAGCTCAGATCAAAATATACTCGCTATCATGCAGATTTTGATATAGACATATCCCTACACATTCAGCTGGAAACAGGGCTTAAAAGGAAGGAAGTGAAAAGATAATGTCGTGTCACTTAAAAGATCAAGTGTGTCATATCACAGTCAAATATTGAAGGAAACAGATGTGAAAATTACCTACCTCAATAGGAGGAAAGTTTTCCCAGTCCCTGGACTGAAGATTATAAGGAATGATAGTGTCAGAGTCTTTTTTCATTATCCACTGAGATACTTCAGTCAAAGGGCAAAGAACAGTAATGCTTAGGACTCCTGTTTTGAAAAACGAGAGAAAATTTGAAATACAAGAATATATGGATAGCTACTTCTACTGTGGAATATTTGTATAAGTCTATTTCTCCTTATTAATAAAGATAAATAATATAAATATGTTTTAAAATAAAGGTAAATATGTACTTGCAGTTCAGAAACTCTTCATAGTTTTTCAGTACCACTCTGCCCTTTTTAAGCCTTAAAAAATTCATAGTATGGAAAAGAATAATTCTGAACTAGATTTTAATACTATCTAGTATTAAAACTATTTGGACAGTAGTCTGTACTACAGAATACATATTGTACAAAAATGTTTATATTTTTATTTTTCTAGACATTCCCTAAAAGAAAAAGAAGGCCCATATAAGAGTGTCAAGTATCCATAATTACATCTCAGAAAGCTTTCAAAAAACTCATGCAACCATGTAACCACAGCATATATTTGTGGGATATTAAAGAACAATACTTGAAAATAATGTAACATAAAGGAGAAAGATTAAGAAGTCTTGCTGAAACTATTTCCAGTCTCAAAGAATTCAACTTAGGTATGCAAATGTTACTGTCAAGTGTGGAAACCAGAAGTCCCAGGGAGTTCAAATGAATCTAAAGGTTTATTGCAAGCTTAAACTCTCTACAAGAATTTATACTACTAATGACTAAAGAAATTGGTGGTAGATAAGAGTAAATGAAATTCAAGGTGGGCTGGACTTAGATCTCTTGTGAGCATAAAGGGATTCGAAACTGATGACACATTTGACTCCTCCCTCAGGCTCAGCCTAGTCACCTCCTATAGTTATATTAAGTATTACTATAGTAATATACTATAGTAATTGGGTAGCAATTGGAACATTTAACAAAAAAGCTAAAAGTAATTTTGAAACTGGCATATGAATTGTTCTTTAATGCATATATACATTTACAATTGCAACTGTTTCTATTCAGAAGAACCCCGCTTTAAGGTTTGTTTCCTAAAATACAAAAATCCAATTCTGAACTAAGGCTAAGAGAAACAAGTGACATCTCCATGAAATGGTGCATTCATACCTGGGCATTCTTGTACCGTCTCTTGAAGAACAGTTATGGTGGGATGACCATATGCCATTGCCAAATATTCTTCTGTATCTTTTGTGCGGAGGAGTTCAGTTCCTGAGCCATCCGCATGGACAATGAAGAATCTAGATTATCAGTCCCACAAATAAGGTCAATTCAAATATGCAAAGCAAATTTAAAAAAAATTCTATAGGCATTACTTGACAAATACAATTAAATTCACAACATTTATGAACAACATACCTGGGTGCATGTTCCCCATATATCACAGGAGTTTGAATTTCTGTGGGCTCATTTTCTTTGCTCTCAATATCAACAGTAGGAATGAATGTAGATGTGCTACCATCAGCCATGACCTGCAAAAGAAAAGAAATACTTTTTTTAAATTATCCTTTCCCAAATTCCTTCTACATACTTTAATAGAATGTATATCTCCCATATAAACAATCAGTCCAATCATGCAGAATTTGGACTGATTACTATGTGATTCCATTCTTTGTAACCATTCTCTCTCTTCCTCTCTTCTATAACCAAAATGGGGAATACCAGCAATAACAGTGGTTAAAACAAAATTTGCCCCAAAACTAAGCATAAGTATGACAATAAAAACAAAGCCAAAAAAATATATATCAAAGAATGAACTTTCCTCATAAAACAATGGCTATAGTACCATTTGGCCTAAAATTGACAATTTATTATGGCCAAATAACCTACAAAGTGAAACATCAGTCTGCTATAGTAACATCCAAGCCTTGCTTCATTGGCATAGTGAGGAACTAACTATTCAGAGGAAAAAGTTAATAAGAGTTGGAGAACGAGATAAAGGCCTAATCAGTTGCCAGAACTGGCTCATAGGTAGGCTGGAAGAGAGGTAGGTGGCCATTGCTGTGTGGAGGAGGATGCAAAGCCATAAAAAGTTATTTCTTTCCAATATTCCTGCCATGCCAACAGATAATACCGAAATTATTATATTTTTAAAGCAAATAAAGCTGCCAGAACAGAGTACAATATATAAATTTTGAAATTTCCGGAGTGAGATTATCTCAGGTAATTTTGGCCAGAGTATATTAATTGTCTATATTTCAGATTCATAAATTGATAATATATCAATTATGGCCTGGAGTTAATGAAGTTTTGATTATCCAAAATTTATCCTTAAGAAAAAAATATCGTTTATATGATATTCTAGGTAAGCATTGTTAAATATATCACCATGTATAGTTAGTGCATTAAGATGTTTTAAAACAAATTACATAGAAAAAAGCATTCAATAATTTGAAAATTAACTTTTCCATTTTACCTTGAAAATATTTCCGGTGGAGTCTGTCATCTCACATACAATCTTAGAATTGTGTTTCATAATATATTTCCCTGCAAGCTGGTTCTCATCAGTGGACATCAGATCACTATCATTTTTTTCAAATCCTTCTGGTGAGTAAACGGCAGAGTAATTTTCATCGATGAAGAGGGAACCTTTGTTTATGGGTAAAATCTACCACAATAATAAAGGAAGAAATTTAGAAAACATACCTTGGTTTTTAATGTTTCAGATATCTTTAATATTTGTAACTAGTGAGCATGTTTGCAATTTACATAATAACAGAGTTGGAAGGAACCTTGGAGGTCTTCTAGTCCAATCCCTTGCTCAAGCAGGAAATCCTACACCATTTCAGACAAATGGTTGTCCAATCTCTTCTTTAAAATTTCCAGTGTTGGAGCACCCACAACTTCCACTGTTTGTTCCACTGTTTAACTGTTCTGTCAGGAAATTTCTGTCAGGAAATTTCTCCTCAGTTCTAGGTTGCCTCTTTCCTTGATTAGTTTCCATCCGTTGTTTTTTTGTCTACTCTTAGGTGCTTTGACAAATGGGTTGACCCATTCTTCTTTGTGGCATCCTCTCAGATATTGGAACACTGCTATCATATTACCCCTACTTCTTCTTTTCATGAAACTAGACAACCCAATTCCTGCAACCGTATGTTTTAGCCTCCAATCCCCTATTCATCTTTGCTGCTCTTCTCTGTACTGTTTTTAGAGTGCATAACATTGAAACAAATATTATGGAAGCCGGACACAACTATTATATGATGTAATAGTCACAAAATAATTTTTTAAAAGCCGCACCAGTAAACCTAAAAGAAGTGTAATGTGTTTGTGAGTTTATGGATAAAAGGATTATGGCATTTGAGTTTTACCATGCGAAACCATTAGTTTGCACTTAGTTTTATGCTTCAACATCTGCTTCAAATTTATGAGGCTTAGAAATAATGACATCAAGATACGAAGAACCAAATCAAAAAAATATGTAGTTCATAGAAGGCAATTGGTGAAGCTTAAGAGATTCACCATATTACAGAAGAACAAGCAAACGAAACATACACCAGGTCAAAACAAAACCACTGGCAAAACATACACTATACCAAAAGCAAACAAGTCAGTTAAAATGAAAAGTAGGAAAAACTTCTATATAAATACACTATACAAATGCAATATAAATATCCAGTAGATATCCCTTCTTGCTGTCTTAAAAGCATTTTTGAAAATAAAGATTGTGCTGGAGACTACTGTACCTCCTCCTAGTATGGCATTTTTAAAAAATAGTATTTAATAGTATTACAAGAGTTGGAGTGTATCTATCAGGCACAATAGGAAGCCTGACTATAATCAGGAGAGATTACTTACTTGGTATAACGATCATTCTTATTTTTTGGTGCTTTTTCTTTTCTAAAATAATCATTTCTCCAGCATTAGTTTCAGGTGCTGCATATTAATTGCTTTGCATAGCAATGGTTAGACCAATGGTGGCGAACCTATGGCACGGGTGCCAGAGGCGGCACTCAGAGCCCTCTGTGGGCACGTGTGCCATCACCCCAACACAGATTTCTTTGTTAGAAAGCCAGAGGGACGCGTGGCTCCCCTCCCCTTCTCCATGTGTGCTTGAGGATATTTCTGACATCACCCGCCCCTCTGTCCAGCAGCTCAATGGGAGTGCTTCCTCCTTCCCCTGTCTGTAGTAGTAAGGCGGGCAGCTCAAATGCAACATGGAGTTTGTGACGAAAATGAGAGAGGAGAGGAGCTAGGCTGGAGGGGATCAAAGCTCCCAGCGGGCCGCAGAAGATGGGGTACATCGCTAGATGGCCTGCGGCGAGCTCATGCAGGTTGCGGGTGGAGTGGGGGCATATTGGGGGGGTCATTGATGGCCACAGGAGGGGACATGTGTTGCCATCTTGACACTTTGCGATAAATAAGTGGCTTTTGGGCACTCGGTCTCTAAAAGGTTCACCATCACTGGGTTAGACTGTTTTCACTCATTTTATTTGCATGCCTTCCACTCCTGAAGACTAGGATTGGTTTGGATTGAATTGCTTGGAAATTGGAAGCACTGAGACAGAACACTGAGATAAAAGGAGTTTGAAGTTCTTAATTTTCAACTAACCTGGTATGTTCCTTGTGGCTTGGATATAATTGATGTGCCATCAGCAAAAATAGCACAACAAGTGCTGTCCTCAGAGTTTGTTAGGACTGTTGCAAAGTGTGGATTTTCAATACGCATGCATTTCACCTTCCTTGTGGTGGTTTGAGGGTAATTGTCTATGAAAGAAAAACCAACTCATCTTTTAAAAAGCATTTATATTGAACAATGTATGTTTGGGGAAGAAGACAAAAGTTCTCCCTCGAAAAAAGGCTAATTTAACCTCTTTGGACTTTAATCCAAATGGTCAACAATTACTAGAGTTATAGTCCATTATTTGGAGAGAAATATTGTGATGAAATAATGCTTTTGGAGCTTCTCATTTTTTCAACTTGTCAACGATGGGAACGAGAGCATGCACAGGTAGCTGAGGAACTGCAATATGAGCATAGTGGGGCCAGTGAGGTGGCTGCTGCTAGGCCTGAGAGGGCAGGCAGATGCCTGGGGAGACGTGGAGTGTGCATTTAAAAAAAATAGAAATAGGCAACCATCAAATTTTATGATTGCTTGGGATAGTTTTAAAACATGTATTTAGAACTTTTGTTATCCATTCTACAAATGTATTCCTTATTACCATTGAAAGAACTTAGATCTTTGAACACAGAAAATATTAAAGATTGACTTTTTGAAAAGGATGCTAATAGATGGTATTGTGAATTTTCACCTCGGTGTTATCATTATAAAAACATAGAAGCCTCTTCTACTACCTGGTCTGCATAACCAGTGTTTCCCTGAGAAACACTTTTAACATCCCTTCATTTGTAGACCATGTCCCACATATATCTTAAAGAAAGATTCTTTGTAAGCTCCCTATAGAACAATACCTCTGTCCTTGTAGTGTTTTCCAAGCAGAGAACATTATCCAGCGTGTTTTTCATTGCCTTATTTACAATGAGATCAGGGTCAAATGGCAAAGGGCTTTTCAAGGACTCTGGCCTTGAAAAACTGAATTGTCTTCTTGTAGAAAGTAATATTTAAGTTCTTAGTTGTAAATTTGGGCTTTATTATAGTGTAACATTGTACAGCTAATACTTATGTTACTCTATTGGATAAATTTATTGCTTGTTATTTTATTGTATTTTATGGCATTCCTATATTATGATCGATGGTTACAACAATCTTTCTTAATTACTTGCTATATTATTAGGATTATTAGATATGCAATAAGAAAGAAAAAATAATCATAATTCCCTGAACTTTAATATATATTATTTGGATGTTCACTTTGATTGTCCCTTTCTTGTTTAATATGCATATTTTTATCCATAAGATATTGTGAAGAAAATTGTGTTTTAAAAATATGAACCTCATGTGCGATTATATATGTAAATTATTTGGAATTTGTCAATTTATGAGGAATTATAGATATATCAAGTTTGCCTGGAAAAAATAGAAGACCAAATAAAAACTTCTAAATTGAAGAAATGTATTCACTTTCAAGCCTTCATGTGGTTCTTTATAGATGCAAAATAAAAAGTGTTAAAAGATTTAATCTGCTGTTCAAAATATGGCATACTATTTTATTGGCAACCCATGCCTGATTAACTGGTTTCTATGTCTGATCTTGACAATGGAATAAAAATTGTGTGTGTGCGCATGTGTATACAGTATAATATATATACATTTTTTAATTTTATCCAAGTATTTCCCTGCATATGGTAAACAGACTAAAAGCCAAACTTTTATACAGACTGATCAGTATGTAAAACAGTTTATTGCACTTTTAATTCCCTGATTTGAAAAATAAGTTTTTGAAAAAATAAGTAGTTGCTTGAGATTTTTCTCCAGTTTGAATTTTAATCTTACTGAAGTACTTCCTTTCTTGTCCGTCCGCCCCCCAAGCTATACTTGGGAGGTGCTACAGGGGAAGACATTTAATATTTTTTTAAAATCAGGAAAAAACTGTTTCCAAATTAATAATTGTTAAGACTTAATTTTAAATGAAACAAGGAGCTTTTTGTCCACCAGTAGCTTCTGCATGTGGCAAATAAATTGGACAATCCGATCATCATAAATATTTGGCAAAAGCATAGCATGAAGAAAGCTGCTATGAAGAACCATAATAGTTGTAGTTCTCCATGTGATTTATTTATGCACATCTGCATAAATAAGTGAAAAGCCAGGAATTTTTCTTGTTGACTAATCTTAGATACAGCCTCGATTTTAGATGAAGAATCTATATGAAGAAATGAACTAGCTGCGCTTTATCACTGAAAAGTAATTAAATGTATATTTTTAGAAATCTAATAAAGTAATGAAAAATTAAAGACACAATTTATAATTTTCAACCACTCTTACATTAACATACTAACTAGATGATACTAACATATCATCTAACAATGATACCTGCTTCTTCACTGTCACTAGGAGAAATAATTTCTACACAGTCCTGGAAGAGGGTGCTTATTCTGGTGCCATCAGCATGATCTACTATTCGGGATCCATCTGTTTTCTCCACCATTAATACTTTATCTTCTCTCATTACCATTACCTAGAATATCAAATTATTAATGAAGTGTCGCAAATGGATTAAATGCTTAACAGACATGTAAGAAGGTTTTAATACAAACTTTGGAAATGTAGATTTCATCTTTTTAAATTGTGCAAATGGATTGTATCACTTACAGAGACATCAGGATACTGAGCTTATAAACAAACAGTACCGTTCCATTAACTGGGTCAGTGGCCTGGTAAGACAAGAGTGGTTTCAGGTCAAGCTTTTCGGTTCCCTTGGTGCCTATCTGAATGCCTAATGGGGTAGTTGTTATCCAGGTGCCAGCCAAGGCATCAGTGGATTGTTCAGGTTCAGGCAGATGTTCTTGAGCAATTGTTTCAATAGCTTCATTTTTTCCTGCAAGCAACCCTTTAGTATTTTTTCCTAGAAAATCAGGAGAAAATAAGATTTATTCATACACTGGGATCACATTCTAAGTACTTCATTATGTGAAGGACAGCTAATGTGCCAGCCTATATTTTTCCAATTAACTAACCCTCAAGAAACTGGTCAAGAACCTGGAAGAAGACTTACTCTTTCATTGCTACACTTTGATAGTCCAAAGACAAAACTTTTTTTCATTAAAGCCTCATTAAATTCTTAAGGACAAGGACATAGATACAAAAATTGTTTCTAAGAAAATAACTTAGACCAGAGATTCAACTCCATGGAATCCTATGGCTTCATGATAGATCAAGAGCAAAAAAATAATAATTTTTCACAGACAATTTAGATTTTAATCTGGAAGTCTTTGACTTATAGACTCAAGATGGGCTTTTAAGAAGAGATTTGCTTCCAAGGATTCTTGAGGGATCTGGGTGGGGTTATTTTTTAGCCTTTCAGCTGTCAGCCTATTTCTTTGAGGAAGGAATAGTATTTTATAAATGCATTTTACTGCTGTTTGAGAATATGTGACATTATTTTTATAGAAGCACACATTTTGAACCTGATTATTTGCATAATGGATGCAAAGCCTGCCCTAAAGCACAATGTGAAATAATATATTACATAAAGTACTATAATTATACAACAATATATTATTTTACCTGATAACATTTATTCATTCATTCTTTTATTTGTTTGTTTATTTGACTTTTTCAACTTCTACCTCAGTCCTGAACTATATGACTTACTGCCTTTTTTGCTGCTTGTCTCTGGACATGGTGTAATCTCTGTATGAGGTGTGCTGGGTGCAGGCGGAGGTGGGATCACAGGGCCAGAATCTGGACTCCTAATCACTGTGCCATCAGCAAATAGTATCTTAAATGGAGCAAAGCAAAATATGTTAAACAGCTACAAAGGTATGCCGTACAGCAGATACAGTGCTATGTTCAGATAAAAAAAAATTGAACATGTAAAAAACTCAAGAAAGCCTTATACTTGGATTAAATATTTCTACAGATTTACAGTATATTTATATTTGGATGAAACAGTTTTATAGATTTCATCGCTACTCAATAATTAAACTTTCTCAGTGGCCACATTTCATACCAAAAAATGACTGAAACATCAGCAAAGCACAGTGACTTCTCCATGTGCATCTAAACCAAAAGAAAAGTAATTAATAATACAGAAAAAAAACCATACCATGCAGGTATATATATATTCCCACATAGGTAATACTTTGTCATTATTTGAGGTGAAGTCTACTTAACTAGGTTTTTATGATTCAGTCAGGATTTAATTTAATAAGAAAAAGTGAATTTATATTCAACAGTAAATGAATATAAATATACCTGAGTGGATCCATCTATCATGTACTTTACAACAGTCCCTTGTCGTGTTATTACTCTGGATACTTCTTGCTCTATTGGTTTCTTCACTGTTTTTTGAAGTTGTGACTGTTTTACTCTTTGTGGATAGCTCTGCCTAATAAATATTTCAAAAGGAGATTCCTTGTCAATATTATTATCCTCTGTTTCCATCTCAGCCTTGCTTTCACAAGCAGCGTCATTCCTGATGGTAAGACCTGCTCCAGATTCACCACTGACTTTGGCATTGATTGTCTTGTCTCCACTGTCTTTAGCTAGGGGTTCGGGGAGTTGTGTCTGCTTGTCTTTGCTCTCCTCCGTTTTAATTTCTTCCAGCTTGACTTCAACTGATTTAGACTCATCTGTTTTGCTTTCTTCATCATCGTTCTTGTCTTTCTCTCCTTTTTCCTCACCTTTTACATATCAAAACAATTTTGTGAATTGGTTAAAATTATTACAGTAACAGTTTTCTATGGAATCTTGTGGACCTCACCAATGTTACATAATGTTAAAACTGGAATCCAAGTAAGAACAATACAGATACTGACCCAAATGTATGCTTATATCTCATTTTATTCAGTCCAGTTAGAGAGGAATGGCAGCAGCTCAAATGTTTTAAATGTAACACTACAAATGCTCTACTCATATTTATTTATTAAATGTATATTCTGCCCTTCTCCTAAAGGACTCATGGTGGTGAGTCCTTGAAATAGATTAAAATATCTATTTTAATCCTGAAGATTAATATTTTTACCATTAGTTTCATTAGCTCTACTTGTTATCATAAATTTAACAGAATTGCCACCACAGATTTTACTGTATTAGGAACAAAGTCTTTTCAGCAACAGGAATGCTAGCATCAAATAAAGTTCAACATTTCAACATTTCCCAATCTAAATTCTGCAACATAAAAAAGTATCTGAGACATAGACATCCTCCTGAAAGTCTTAGTTATTTTTGTGAGGTTACATAGATGAAGTCTTCAGTTAAAAGTCAGTATCAGGAAAATTTCAAAAATTGAAAACAGAATGCCTTGCATTTTTAAAAAATTCCCTGGGCAATTAAACAATTATGCAAACTATGGGAAGATATATACATGCTATAAAAATAAAATGGACATGACATTTTTTAATTACAGGGAAAACTATCCCAGACCAAAATTCTGTCTGTGAAATGTGAAATTTTCCTGATTCAGATAACTTTGAATGTAAATCCATTCTAGCTGAATTGGGGTAGATTCCAATCCAGAGCTTTAATAGAAAATATGTCACCACTCCCATATAGTTGAACTAAAACCCTAAATAGATCTCAGTTTATCATAAGTTTACTATATTTCCTGCTTGCCTTCAATTTGTTTACTAAAGGATACTTTAGCCACAAAAGCTAATATTGCTTTTTCTTTTTGTGTGGACTGAAACATTTGTGTATTAAGGAAGTAATATAAGGGCTTTCATTACCTAACCCTGATGGAACATTAACAGTACAACTGCTTTTGTAAAAAAATGTCTATTCAACCAACCTGCGAATTTTTGACCAACAAAGGTAAGTACCAATCCATTGGGAGAAGACACATTCAGAGTGTTGAAAACCCGGGTTTCAGGAACAGCATGAATTTGGAATGGCTCATTTCTTTCTGCCTACAGTATGTAAAAGAAGCAGAAAATGCTAATGTATTTAAACTTACAAACATTTCATCTCTCCACAGTGCCTAACAGCTTTAAGGTAGAATAGTGCACTAGTGCATAAAATCTCTTTGAAAAGTTTTTGCCAAGTGTTCAGTTGGTTTTAGCACTAGCAAAGACACTTAAATATTGGAGAATAAATTTTTGTTGGTTTTAGATTCTGTGCTTGTCAAATTGCTTTCCATAGTTTCTAAGTATTTATTTTTTTATGTAATACAATTTAATTTTTTTTTTTACTGTGACTTGTTATGATTGTTTGGTTGCAGTTTTTATTTATTTTAAATTTTTATTTATTTGTATCCCACCTTTATTATTTTTGCAAATAAGTCAAGGTGGGGAACATATCCAACATATCTTCCTTCTCTTATTTTCCCCACAACTTATTTTCTGAAAACCCCTGCTTCCTCAGTCAATGGGAATTCTGGGTAGGAGAATCTAATTTTTATCTAGTGAACTACTCATTCTATACTTGGTAGAGGGGCTCAAAAAATTAATATACTCTTGTGGTTGGCAATTTTGTTTACTTATTTAATTCTACATATTGGCACTCAAACTGACAAGGGGTTATTGGCAACAAATAAATCATTAAGTTGGTTAGCTAAGCACAAAACTATTTTACAATTTGAAAAATTTCTGTCCATGAGTTTCACCCAATTCTCAAGAAGGGCCTATACTAGAGCCAGATTTGAATTGTTGGATTCCATGGCCACATATGGGCACTTCCACCATCTTCCATATCACAAAAAGGCATATATATGCAGTTCCTTAGCTATCAAAGATATTGCTCCTGAGGTTTTTTTTGATAGTCAGCTATATGCCCCTCTTAGGCTTAGATACTTAACATCCCTACTTGAAATTCAAAGTCCACTGGAATTTGAATCACAGATTGTCTTATTTTCTCCTGAGTTCTAATCTACACATTATGAACAAAACTGCTAAGTTTATAACTAAGACAGTTGACCAAAGGACTTGTTATATTGAACAGATTGGGGTACCCTGTAAAGATGATGTATTTACCTGAATATTGAGTCTTTGTATTTAACACATACCCTGTTTCCCCGAAAGTAAGACATGCCCTGAAAATAAGACCTACTTACAGTTTTGTCTCTCGCTGAAATATAAGGCATCCTCCCAAAAATAAGACCTCCCCGATAATAAGGCCTCCCCTGAACATAAGGCCCCCCCAAAGCTACCGTAACTCTGGACTCTGGACCATAGCATCGGGTGCCACCGCGCAGTTCACTGTTGGCCACAGCGCAGCCGGAGCAGACAGGAAGTATGAGATCTCTTTTAATCAGAGAGCCTGCGTCGCTGCCAGGACAAGCTGCTGCCTGCTGCTCGCTCTGCCCTGACGGTGAGTTGTGTGGGGCAGAAGTCAGGCACATTGTGTGTACCGTATTCTTCTTCATGGAAAAATAAGACATCCCCTGAAAATAAGACCTAGCA
>JANHFO010001566.1:18004-28770 GCA_032468095.1 Pareas carinatus
AATAAGACCTAGCGCATCTTTGGATGCAAAAATTAATATAAGACAGTGTCTTATTTTTGGGGAAACACGGTAGTATAGAATGATCCAAGATTCTGGTTGAAACAACATAGTTTAGAGTATCAAGATAAAAATCTCACAGAAAAGTTATTGCAGCAAGATAATGTTTCCAGGCAGAGTCCAAGACACCTGGATTCCTTGTCTCCACTCAAGCAAAGATGAAGTTAATTGGATAATTGGCAAAGCCTTAGCAGGGCCTCAGTGGTTTCCCAAACATCAAAGGGCTTCTCCACCTTGCCTCTTTTCTTGTGCATCAGCATTCTCATAAACTTGGCTGTCCTGATTCAGATCCAGAGTTCAAGTCTATGTCAGTTTGGCCTTAAAATAACACTGCCTTTTAATGAAACATATAACAGCTATTCAAAAATAATTAAAACAGCTGTTCATCATACATCCCCTTCCCCCCCCCCAATAAAATTAATTCTGGAAATAAGCAACATTAAGGACAGCTAAATCAAAGAAACCGTTGCTCCCCAGGGCTAAACAGTAAGGAAATTAAAGTTGGGGACAGTCCCATATCTTGAATTAACTGAAAGTCTGCATCTTCTACCATCTATGTTGGTAGAAAGTATCCACATGATTAAAGGCTTTCATCAAAATCATCATGATGTTCAAAAGAGGTGGAACCTGTGATGTGATGCTGCTTTCACTATCTGCCCTAGAGGCCTCTGGGAGCTGCACTTCCAGATCAGATTACAGAAGGTGAATTTAATGCCTAATCTTCCACTTATACATAAGGAGAAAAGATATACCCACCATGATGGACAAAGATGTTTTGGAAGCATCACCTTTGGTTACTTGCACAAGTCTGTGTTTAATTAACAACAAAAAAAACCCTGTCTCTCTCTTGTAATAAGAAAACTGCAGGTCTCTAGTATTCTGCAATGGGTAGATTCTATGCTAGACGTCTCCACTAAGGTGAGGAGTTATGGATTTGGACAAGAAAATGAACCCTATATAAATTTCTAGCTCAAGTAATTTGGCTGACAGAAACAGGATTTCTGCATGATTAAGAGTATGATAGCATACAGTACAGCACTCAAGATGGAACCACTGCAGACAAGCTCATGGTCCCTAGGCCACTCTGAATATTGAAAACTATATTTGGGGAGGAGTTAGATTTAAGGTGCAGAAGGTTGAAAGTGTTGAGATGTGAAATTAGCTGTACATTTGTAAGCAATGAAGGATTCTCCCTGGGCAACTCAATTATTACTCCTCTAAAGATAGTGGAATGTCCTTTATTCACATATTAGAGAAGATATAAAACTAGAAAGCCAAGAATTATAGACTGCATTGCAGCCTTGGAATAAGATGCCTGATTCCAAAGACTTGCTCTTAAGAGAAAATAATGGCTTTGACTAAGTTGCTTTGTAGAGGTCTGACATACAGTATGTACAAGAGATGGTCAAACTATGAGCCAATTTAGCAGGAAACATTAGTTTCTAATTCCACTTTAGGCATGAAAACCGATTGGGTGACTTTGGGCTGGTATCTCTCTCTCTCTCTCTCTCAACCAAACTCACCTCACAGGGTTGTTATGGGGAAAACAGGAAGAAGTATCAAATATGTTTTCTGTTTTGAGTTATTTATAAAAATAAAGGCAGGATAAAAAATCTAAAATCAAATTCAAATATGCTTCTTTAAGCATAACATTTAAAAACCATGCTTGCTAAAGAAGGGATATTTGTTCCCAAAATAGTAAATGAATATAGAACAATGAATATAGAACAAAACAATCAATGAATATAGAACAAAATGTCCAAAGACAATAAATGTTTTGGAGGCTTAAATAATGTGCTACCACTGCTTATTCAAAAACAAAAAACAAATTAGAGTATTATATTAGTAAGACTGCACCTGGAAATATGCATTGTATGGAATTTGGTATAGATGTAAAGTTTCTATAAGTGAAACTGCAATGAATTATGGATTTTGTTAATCAAGGGAATGTTTGCACACAAAAGGAGAAGCATGCATTTCTGAAGCATTTTTATGAATAATTAAACCATGGTTTGGTCATTACAGTTATCCAAATGGTTTCTTTGAACAGTTAATGTTTACTGAATTACCTGACTTTATCTCATGTTCTTCTGAGGAACCAAAACTTTCATCTTCACTTTTAGATTCTATTTGACTTATCTGGGGATCTATTATATGAATGAAGAAACTGTGGTTATCTTTTATCACCTTCACTTTAACTAAGGTTGACCCTAGAAAAAGAAAACAAAAAACTAGCATAAAATGGCCAGATATGATTCTAATGTTAAATAAACCATATAATAATTATATTATACAGATTGCTAGAACATTTGCTGAAGGTCTAATCCATCTTCTAAAGTTAGATATAGCTTCCTAGTTCTTTTCCATATTAACATATTTAGTATCTTTAAACTAAGATACATATATGTATGATTTTCAAAAACAAAGTGCAAACAGGATTTTCTTAAAATATTTTAATTAAATCTATTTGTTGATACATAAATGTACCCTTAGAATTCTTATATTAATAATCATCTGTCTGGCATATTAATTTTGGTTAGTCATATGAAATCATTTTTAAATAGCACTTTGTCAGAATTTAATATTTTTAAAATATCAGAATTTAAAATACACATATCAAGTTGCCACATCTATTGAGCTTTCTCTTAGAACTTCCTTAAAGGTAAGTTTCTTTGTATTAAATTTATTCTAATACATTTTGTGTACTTAATTAGAGTTGAGAATTATCCTGAGATGGACTCGGTTAAATAACATGCCAGTTTGTGACATTATTACAACTGTTCATTTTATGTTAAACAGTCCTATTGAACTTAGCTGGCCTTGAGACCCTAAGTTATCCCACCATCAGTCCTCAGTATTTTATTCCCACACCCAGCTGACCAGATTCTTATGAGACGTAAACAAGCAGTATGTAGATGGAATTTCAACTTTCAGCACGTTCTACAGCAATTACTTTTGAGAAGTGTTTTGCCTGCAATGTGGAAATAATATCTAGTCAGTATGCTTATAGTATTAGTCATAGAGAGTCTTATCTTCCAATTAACTGAATTTGTTACTAAAGTTTAAGGATAATGTTTATACTGTGTGACAAGTATACAGGTCATCCTCGAATTACGACCACAATGGAACATTGATAAGTGAGATGTTTGTTAAGTGAGTTTTGCCCCATTTTACAACTTTTCTTGCCACAGTTGTTAAGTGAATCACTGCAGTTGATTAGTTAATAACCCAAATGTTAAGTGAATCTGGCTTCCCCACTGACTTTGCTTGTCAGAAAATTGCAAACGGGGATCTCAGGACCTTGGGACACAGCAATGGTCACAAGTATGAACCAGTTGCCAAGCATCTGAATTTTGATTGCATGATCGTCGGGATGCTGCAAAGGTCATAACGGTGATAAATTATCATAAGTCACTTTTTTCAGTGGCATTGTAACTTTGAATGGTCACTAAATGAACTGTTGTAAGTCGGTGACTACCTGTATAAACATGCATTTCAATGTCCAACTGGAAACATTCACAACATGAAAAAAATTACCTTTTTCAAACATTATTTTTTCTGCTTGTATTTGCCCTCCATCAGTAGGGAAAAGATACTGGATAGTCCCCGAAACTTGAATGGGATTCTCACCCATATTGTATCCAAGAAACTAGAACAGAACAGTTATAGAATAATATATAATCAAATTAAGTAGAATGGGGAAACTGGGGATCTCTTAACAAATTAAATCAGGAAATATAGTTCCTTTTACTAAATCAAACTTTGGAGGCCCAAATCCTAGGAATTAAAAGTGAAAATAAAATCAAAATTTGGAATGGTTGCCTAATTTATTTCTCTTCTTTTTGCAGATCTGAGTTTCACATCGGTATAGGCCAAGAATGGGTGATCCCTGTGGTCCTAAAGCAAAACAGAAAAACACAAACAAATCTTTTCAGACTGAAAGGATCTGTTGTCTTATGAACTAGGTCTTTTTTTCTGGAGGTCCTAAGGAAAGGGTCTCCCTTGAGAGGACACTTTTTTGTATAAATTTGGGCAACAAAGCGTCTACTGCCTTCTTGACTATTAAGATATGCTCTGCAAGATTTCTAACTGATACTAAGTAGAAGAATCATCTGTCTAGGGTAAAAAATCTGCAACAGTTGCCTATTATTTACCAGGCCTGATTTCAGGTGTTAGTATTCACTTTAAAAGTGGAAGCCTACATGCCTTAGGACCTATCTAAGAACCACCTCTCCTGTTATGAACCTGCCCAATTGCAAAGAACAGGAAAGGCACTCTTGAAAATAAGAGAATCCTTTCCCATCAAACAGTTGGAATCATTTTTGTGATGCAGAATAAAAAAGATCACCTTGCATTCTGTTTTCCATCTTAATCCTAGTACCTTTATGTACTTAAAAAGGTTCAAGCCAGAATAACCAAAGGAGTTTGACTGTCTGTCTGTCTATCTCCATCCAAGACCCCACAAACTAATTGTTTCCAAAAACTTTGGAAGGTTCTGTTCCTTTTGATACATAATCATAAATATTGTCTGTTGATATTAACTTCTCCTTCCTCCAGTGATGCCACAATATCATCATACTTCTGCAGCTTTAGATGGATGGTTTTCTTTTCAAAATGTTTTGATTAAAATTCCCTTCCAGGAAATTTTGAAAAGCGAAAGGCTGAACAAACAAATGACCACAATAATACAAAATAAGTAATAAAATGTCCCAGTTTGCTATTCTTCTGACTTCTGAAATTTCTAAATATTACTAGCAATTAATTGAGGTTTACAAAACCCTAAAAGGAATCTAAATAAAGGTCTATGCAGGCTTAGAATCTACTATGGGAATTTATAGAATTAACAAAGACCACCACACCAGAATATTACAGGGGACAACTACATTGACTTTGTAAGAAAATCCAGGCTTCAGACTAAGCATTAGCATGGAGACTTCTTGAAAGGTACCACCTATTACTGGACCTTGCAAGGGTGGACCCAATAAATAGAACTATTTCCAGCAATTTATGCAATCATTAACTGATTCACCTCATAGTCTTTCTCTTCGGGCAAAGGAAGTACAGTTTGTTTACTTTGTTTCTGCAACTTGGCCGGATCTTCAACCTCTGGCGGTTTGGATGATTCCGGTTTATCCTTAGAACCCTTTTTCTTGGATGATTTTCCTTCTTCGGGAATGGATGGCTCTTTTTTCTGGCCTTTCTTTTTCCCATCAGATTTTTCTTTCTTCTCTGCTTTTTTTAGTTCTTTTAAGCGTTCTTCCTCTAACAGCCTCTCTTGCTCTTCCTTCCAGGCCTACCGAAAAAGGAAAGCTCAGAGTCAGACCTAACATGAAATGTGGATTTTAACACAGTCAGGCAATTTGGGTTTTGCTCCAACAATTTGATCTATTATTGAAAGCTTCTTTATTTTTCTTTTTAGAAAAAAATCTATTTTAAGGCAATTGTAGCAAGCAACATGATTATGTGCTTGTGTTACATTTTAACTACCAAGTGATTTAGACATTACTATTATATGCATTATTTAATACTGCATCATAGTAATATTACTATGATCACAACTGCTAATTTAATACATTAATCTAGACACATTCTTATATCTTATCTACATAAATAGAGGAATCAGTGATATTCAGCAGATTTCAGTACTTACCTTGAGAGATTCATCTCTGACAAATATATTTTTTTCCTTCTCAACTACAAGTTCAGATGAAATGTCTACTTTATTTTTAGAAGAACCTTTGAAATTTGAGAAAGCATAAAGATTGTAACTATACCATAAAATATGAGAATGTTATATAAATGGTTCCTTATGTAAGATAATCCCAAGTGTTCAATATTTTAAGCAAGCAAAAATCTGTCAATATGTTTCTCCTCACAAAAGCACTTTCCACTGATGGAAACAGAAATATCCACTTTTCCATGCTAACCTAAAAATTGGCTTCAGAAGAGCCACTCTCTCTTAATAATTGGGAGAATAAAACAGATCTACCTCTTGGCATGCCTGAAATCTGCAAGTGGCTTTCAGGTAGGAAAAAACATAGCTGAGTTAGGTAGCATATCTGGCTAACCTTGGCTGATCTCCAAAAGCTAATTTGGTCAAACCTGTTTAATACTTGGATGGGAGACCACCAAGAAATACAAGGATAATAGAACAGGTTAGAAAAAACAATAAGCCACTTCCATATTCATGCAAACAAAAAGGCAAGTAGCATCTACCCTCCCCCAAAGCCAAGCTTTCACATTGCATCTGAAAAGGCTACCCTATGTTAGTTGGTTTGCTTTTATTTATTTATATTTATTCAATTTTTATGTTGCCCATCTAAGTTTAATGAAGTTTTGTGTATATGCACTTTGCATGTTCTTGAGGATTGATGTTAAAGACAAAGGTGCATTGTACAATGGTTAGGTTTCTGGTTATATAGCAATGGTGTTTTTGTTTGGCTATTAAACTATAAATCAGTCTGGAATTAAAAAAAAACATTAGGAAGAAGGCAATAGCAAACTACCCCAAAAAGAATATTATAAGTCAACGTTTCCTATGCCCAGAATACTCAAAACATTTTTAGTTTTGTTTTCACAGAACAATGAAGGTGTTTGGAGTTTTGCTCTATTACACTGAAGCCCATTTAGAATATTCAGACGGAAAGTTCTGAGTGGGTGCCTGGTTACAAACTGAAATATAACAGGCTGGTTTTGTCATAGACACCACTAGATTATTTCTGTAAGAGAAGAACAGGTAGAGCTGGGTGGGGCGAAGCTAAGTGAGTCATCAGTCTAAAGTTATTGCATTCCCACATCTATGTCCAAACCCCTCTTGAATTTTGTTGACTCTTATCTAGCATCAATTTTTAGTACTGAATGTTAGTTGACTAGATTCTTTATTTCCTGACCAATAAGTCTCCTTAGCTGCAACTTAACATATGGTTCTGATTCTTTGCACCTGACAACATCATAGAAATACTTACTTTTCCCTTTCTTTGCAGCAGCTCCTTTTTTGCCAGTAGGTGGAGACTTGACCTCAGCAGGAGGTTTCTCCATTGCCTCTTTAGCTAATCTAAGTGCCTCCAGTTCCTTAGCCATTTTTTCTTCCTGGTATTTGGCTTCTTCTTTCACTATCCATTCATCAATGGAGGCAGCCACCAATTCCAGATAATTCCTGGAAAATGCATTACTGCTATCAATCAGAACACTGACTGGAAAAGGCTCTTCTTTGACCCTGACCTGTGGAATTCCTTAGCAGTCCATAGTAGGCCTCTTCTGCTGGCAGAAGGGGGTGAACTAGTCTCAATCAGATGAGACAACTCAGATACCATGGACCCATGCCATTTACGGCTTTAAAGATAATAACCAACACCTTGAACTGGATCTGAAAGTAAAATGATAATCAGTGTAGCTTGTACTATAGCGGTGTTGTATGTGCCAGTCTAGGTCCCCTAGAACCATGTTCGCTGCTTCATTCTGCACCACCTACGCCTTCCAAATGCTCTTCAAAAGTAGCCCCATGTCGAACCTGTTGCAATAATCCAATCAAGAGATGACTAGGGCATCAGTGACCGGGTGCAGTAATTCTGCACCACTCAGCCCCATACCCTGCAACTGGCCCAAAAGGATACCATGGTCAATGGTACCAAAATCAAAGAGGTCAAGGAGAACAAGAATGGATGCTCTACTGCCATCCCATTTTTACTGTTGTAATTAAAATCTTTAAGATAATTACTATTTTAAAAAATGTTTGATAAGTTCCCTTGTATTGTTTTAATATTTTTCAGACATTCTATCCTTTTGTGTGCATATTACTTTCCAGTCCCCCATCAAACTTCAATTTTCATATGGTAAGTCCATTAATTTATCCATAGGTCCTTTGTAAAAAGCAACTTTGTCTTTATTTAGAGCATAAATTCTGAGTTATGAGCAGTCTTGGCCCAGACAAATTAGTTTCCATACCCCAACATCCACCTTCTTAAAAAGGGAAAACTACAGTTAGAATCTAATTTCTTCCCATATTCACATTGTTGTCATAATGTAGAAATGCCCGTTGTTTTAATATTCACAGACTTAGAATAGTCATACAGATATTACATAAACACACATATCCCTTATACTAGTCGCTCTATGTAAAAGCTAATATTCAAAATTTCCATCGTGAAAGTGTGAAATTGTTAAAATATATTGTTACCTATTACACCTGTTTTTGAAATTCAAAAATATGATGGCTGAATCTCATTGCATGTTACCTATTGGGCAATGATTATTGTTACATAAAATCAGTTTTCTTTTGCTACGGTAGCTATTCAATTGTACAGATAATTTACCAATAATGATGGTAAAGTAGCACCAATCATTTATCATCAGTAAAGTATTATTCATTGTCATAATTCATCCCTTCTCCCTTTCCATGTGATAATAGGATAGTATTTGAAATCTTTTGTACCTGAATCCAACATCAGAATGCAAGGAAATGTTCCAGAACTCCTGGAACTGACGATGTTGGTTTATGGGATTATGAAGGACTATCAGCAAAGAGTTATCTTGAGTATGATAATAGGAATCAATGCACCTATAATTCTGAGTTGCACTGTGAAGAACCTGTTAACAAAAGAAGAATTAAAACAACTCCATTCTCATTAAGAGACTGTCTGCAGAGGTATGGGGGGGGAAGTGGGTACACATATTTGTGCCAACTTATTTACAGGCAACTGCTTGACACCAATAATACAAATTGTGAAGTGTTTTACAATGTGTAATCAAAATGTAAATGATTGCATAAAATAGAGAACAATATAAAAATAACATTCAGTTTGTAAAAGTGAAGAAAAGTAAAAAAATAAAGCAAGACATATAATATTTAAAATAAGAAAGGCTTGAGTAAAGATACAGTCATGTGAAAAAGTAAGTATATCCCATGTAAAGCTTTTTCTTTTTTGACATATATGAATAAATATTTTATCTTTATTCAAACAGTACAAAGATAAAAGTGATGTAAATGGGGGGAAAAAAACCTAAGAAAAATGAATTCTGCAATCCCTTATTCAACAAAAAATTAATATACATGCCATTTCCTTCTGTGGATAAATTAAATACTGCCTTGGCTCTAATATGTGGTGTTGACCACTTTGGTAGAAACAACCTCAAGGAGATATTTCTTATAATTGTCTACCATTCTCTGATACTGACTGAAAGGAATATTTTTTTCAGTTGTACAATGTCTGTGGGCTTTCTCGCATGCACAGCCCCACAGCATCTCATAGGGATTTAGAACTAGGCACCGAGTTAGCCATTGCAAAACCCAAATTCTTTTTTTAGCTATTTCTTTACTGGAATGTGTAGGTCTTTGTCATACTGCAAGGTCCACTTTCAATTGAACTTCAATCTTCTGACAGATGATTTCATGTTATTTTCAAAGGCTGTCTAGTACAATAAAGAATTCATAGTGGATTTCATGATGGCAAACTGTCCAGTCTCTGATGCAATAATGTGGTATCAGGCTCTTCTGGTAAACTGCTATGCATTGTGGAATTGTGTGATCAAACTCTGACATTCTTAGTGGGTTTTTTTCAGTATTTTACATTTTGTTCTGGTGTTGAACTTGCTGGGACAACCTGGCCTAGGTAAATTGGCAGTAGCTTGAAATCTTCTCCACTTACAGATAATCCTCTAGATGCTAGAATGATTTATATCCAATTGTTTGGTGAACTTTTCAAATCCCTTCCCAGACTAACATGTGTCTCTATCTTTCTTTTTGAAAGCCTCTGAGAGCTCTTCTGTTTTAGACATGGTGATACTACAGCCTTCAAAACAAAGAGAAATGAAACTAAATGTATGACGTTTCAGTAGGAAAGGTTTCTCCCAGATTCTCTCTAACATTGTTCTAATCGGGGGTACCTTCGCTGGTACATCTGATTCTAATTTTATATATTTGATAAATTTACATATTTTTCATGTGTGAAATTTTCATTTATGTTTATTTAAATTATACAATATAACGTAAATGGAATATTGTCTATATTATATCTCATTTGTCTATCAGTATTATTGAAATGAAGATTAAATATCTGAAAAAGTCAAAAAATTTCATTGGGATGCACTTACTTTTTTACCTGACTGTAAGGGCAGTTAACTTATAAATTTCAGGATCACCACTGAAAAGGCCCAACTGAGAGCAAGCACAACATGATTATCTGCAATTTTCAACATAACACAGAAGAGTGGAAATTTTTTAGTAATGGACTGGTCTGTAACGGGAAAGACAACCTATTAGTATTTTAAGAGCAAAACCTTGAAAGTGACTCAATTGCAGTTGTTTTAACAACAGTATAACATACAGACAGCAAGGTGCCCCATTCAACATCCTGGCTACCACTTCCTATATTTGAATGTTGACATACAGCATTCAAGCAGAATGCAAAGTTACCAGTATCTGACTCAAAGTAGCTAAGCTATCATAGTAGGTAAGCTATCTCTGTTCATGGAAGATAATGCTGCAACAATGACCCTGAGGTATCTAAGAAAACTTTAAAATTATGAACTAGTTCTTTCTAACAAACTTCAAATGTGTTCAAAACAGGCAAAATCCTCAGTTCCAGATATATATATACACATACACACTCATATATAAATACATATACATATAGCATATTAGATAGATAGATAGATAGATAGATAGATAGATAGATAGATAGATAGATAGATAGATAGATAGATAGATAGAT
>JANHFO010001566.1:35881-52510 GCA_032468095.1 Pareas carinatus
ACTCTCTCTCCCCTTCTGTATCTCCCTTCAGCCAGTGATCTCTTCTCCCTCTGTCTCTCTCACTTCCCTGTTTCTCCTGTCTTGTCCGTTTTGGCACGAATCTCTTCCCTTTCCCATTTTAGCGTGCCCCACCAGTCAGCAGTATTCGCACTCCTCCTCCCCAATCCTTCCTCCTTCCTTCCAGCTCTCTCTTCTCTCTCTGTCTCTCTCCATTCCCTGCCATTCTTCTCTTCCTCTTTTCTTTGCACCTCCTCCCCATTGCTACAATTTCCCGGCAAGAAGCTTATACCTTCAAGTCCCAGGGTCAGCGCGTGCGCAGTGGCTTCGGAGACAGAGAAACTCCAATCAGCTTGACTCTTAGTATATGTTCAGTAGCTTCCTTGGCAATGTTTGACAATAAATGGTAAATAACTCATTTAAAAATTAATATATTTCAGAATTATTTTTTTTTGCAGTTTGCTCCTAGATGGAGGAAGTGTTATTAGTGTAGCTTTAACGGATTTTGAGATATAGTGATGAGTCAGACAGTCAGTGAGTGAATAGTGAGTGAGTGAAGTGAATCGTTTTTCACGTTTATTACTATAGATTACCTGCATTTGTCTTTAAAAAAAATTATGTTGAGTTTTTTGTAGTTCTGATTCTAATTTTTTTAAATCCTCTTTTAATGACATATATTTTTAATTTTTTTCTTTACTTTTCTTTGCCATATAAGTTATGGCTATTCCTCTAAAATATGCTTTTGCTATATCCCATATGTTATGTAGAGTTGTATCTTCTTTTTTAGTTTCTTTTAAAAAATTCCATATCATTTTTGCCAAATCTAAAAAATCTTTTTCTTTTAATAAAGATCTAATTAGCATCCATCTTGCTTTTTAAAAACTCCTTTCCATCTCATTCTTAATGGATTGTGATCTGCCCATGTGTTTAGTTCAATATCAGTGCCTTGCATAATTGTTCTTAATTCTGACGTCATCCAGATCATAGCAATTCTAGACCAGGATTTGTGGCTATTTGAATAAAATGTGAATTGTTAGTTTTTTGGGATTTATCTCTCTCCAAACGTCTTGAATTCCTATTTTATCTATCATACTGAAAAAAGCTTTTGGTAATCTTTTCCTTTCCCTTCTATAGCCCAAAGTCCCATTAATAACTGCATTAAAATCTCTCACTATACATATATTATTATATTTCAGTCCTGTTATCTTTCCATGAAGATTTTGATAGAATTCTTGTTTTTATTTGGCGCATATATCACTACTAACAATATTCATTTTTGATGTAGCATTATTTCTATGATTAATATTCTTCCATCTTCATCTCTGTAAATCATTTTTGAGCTTATTGTTTCTTTGATATATACCCCTACGCCTCTCTTTGTTTATGTGCCACAGAACAATAAAGTTTTCCAATTTTTGAATATTCCAATAGTTTATAATGTTGTTTAGTTATATTTGTTTCTTGTAAACAAATTATGTCCATATTTAATTTCAATAAGTTTTTGAAAGTTATATTTCTTTTTGATGGGGAATTTAGTCTATTTATATTCATTGAAAAAATTCAATTTTCTCTTTCCATTATGGTTTTTATTTATATTTTAGGCATACTGCTCGTTTTCTTTTCTCTTGGTGTTTCTTCTGTACTTTGGCCTTGTTTCTCCTCCTCTCTTTCAGTTTGCTTGTCTGTTTGTTGAACTTGTAGTCCTTCATCTAAGAATGCTCTATGTTTTTCTTCAAATTTAACTGCTTTCCAAACCAAATTCAGATAATATTTTATATTATTCCAATTAATCAGTATCCCCTCTGGCATCAACCATCTAAAACAGTGGTTCCCAACCTGTGAGCCCTGACCCTCTGGAAAGTCACCAGAAGATCTGGGTGCGTCGCAAGGGGTCTAGTCAATATTTATATTGGTCTCTTCATGATTTCTATTCATCCCCTCATGCATATTTCTCATCTCCTCACAATTATTCTGGATTGATTGTTGTATAAGTTGTAATGTGTCTTAAAGATTTTTTTGAGCTACATTTGCTTTTTCTCTCTGTAGCATTGCTTCTATGGAGATCTGGCCTGTATCTGGTGTTGTTGGCATTGTTCCTGATTTTTTTTGTAAATCTACTCATTTTGTATATCTTCTTTTTATGAGCAAACAGCTAATTTTGTTCTTTCAGTCTATAAAAACAGAATACTTTTTTGTCCCTGTATTTATACAGAATACCCTCCCTTTTTTTAAAATAGTCAGATACGTTTGCAGCAGGTTTTTCAGCATCCCAATGTGCAATGTTTACTTTCGTCACTAGATGTCCTCTTATTTCTTCCAAATCTTTAAAAGATTATTTTTATCCTTTAAATTTATCTTCCATATATTCCATAGATAAGGAGAAAAACTTTCATGCTTTTTTTAAAGTTATCCAATATTTAAATATAATCTCAGTTTATTTCTCAGCAATTTTATATTCCAAAAAGCCTTTCCCCCCCTTCGTATTAAACCACTATGTTTTCGTAGGAAGGTCCAAGGGATTTCCAAGGGGCCTTCTCCCCTGTACAAACATGGAATCGATGGGGGTGACACTTTCAAAATGAATCACCCTGGCAGACCAGTCAATGTGCAGATCGTGGGTTAGCAGCCATTCCAGGCTGAGCACCAGTGGGAAGGAAGGAGGGCCACAATGTGAAACTCCAGCCATTCCACATGGTTACCAATCCGCAGATGGATCAGTGCAATTGCTGCTGCCATGGGCTCCAAACGGAGCAGGTGACCGTCAATGGTTTCCATGAGTAAAGATAGAGCCAGCTTGTGTTGCGGGATGTCCACTTTGCTTCAAAGGTTGCCCCCAAGTGCAATGCATACAGATTCCTCTCTCCCCGGAATAGTCAGAACGCCCAACACCGCTAGGTGCTGTGCTGGAATAATTTGGGCTGAGCCAGTCATGCCATTAAGGATATTCAACATATTGTGTCCTCTAGGCCTGGCTTTTGGCATTTCCCACCAGCATGGATTTTGCCTTGGTGGGACATTTGGCAGCCAGATGACCCAGCATCTCGCAATACAAGCAGAGTTCTTTCCAATAGTGCCAGTCCTTTTCAGCCTGCATGACCTGAAGGCTGAATAGGTTTCATAGGTTCTTCATGAGTTGGCATCTCCTCTCATACCACTACAGAGCCTGAAGACCCTGCTCCTTGCCTTCTTGCTTTTCTTTGTTGTGTTGTGCTGACTGTTGATTCAGAGACAGAAGTGCATCTGTTCCTGAAGAGTGTTGGGACATTCTATTCTGGCCAACTCATCTAGTAATTCTGAGGAGAGCACCTCCTGAAATTAATCAATGAGAGCCTTCTCATTCCATTTTAAGTCCTGGCTTACTAAGCAAAAGTCACTATATAATCAGCCACCAGATATTGTCTTTGTTTCAGCTCCCGCAACCATCTATTAGCCATTTGTGCCTTTATAGGTTCCTCAAGCATACTTTTCAGTTGTATAAAGAAGCCTGTACAGTCAAGGATATTTTAGAAATCATAATTTCTAAATGAATTTTAGCCTATGTTTGCTTACCTGCTGCAACATACACTCCAGTAATAAGGAAACAGAAATCACCTCATCAGGGACACAACTCAAGAGATCATTGTAGTATCTCATGTCGACATCTGTAATAATAAAATTATTTTATAATAATTAAAATAAAATTTAAAAATGTGTTCAAAACATTTAGGTATACAGGGCTACTGATAAATACAATCTGAATATATTATATACCTGTGAATATTCATGGTTCTTAAAATAAGGTGATTCCCTTTGCAATAGGTCCTTCTTTTTGAGGCTAAAGAAGGCAAGCTCGTTTTGGGTAACTGAAAGGTTTTTCTCACAATTCAGACAATAATTCTTTAAACAACTGTATTACCTTAAATAACCTTAATGAAAGGAAGAAAAGCTTCCTGGAAGAGTACAAGGCATCAAATCAAGAGTTTGGTTTACAATGGTGAGCCTTATGATGAAAATCTTGAAAGATTATGATATGCTTGGTCTGTGATTATCTGAAACCTCTTTGGGGGATGAAATTTTTTTTAAGAGGATGAAATCGATAAGCAATAGTAACAAATATTCAGAAAATTTGCAAGCCATTTCATGTTAATCACTGCTGCAATGAACATTGGAACCATCATATTCATGCTGTTATCATGCTGGTAAAAGACCTGTAACGATCTGCAAAAAGCATAGGGTATGGCATCAAAGGACAGGAAGAACTACTATTGTAGCAATGACCAGGTAAATAGGATTTGAGCGGTTCCAAGAAACTAGAGAAAACATCTCAGACAGTCCCCTCCCTAAGACATACAAAGATAAACTGAGAGAGAGGCAGGAAGCACATGCAGACTTGCAAGATTCTGTAGAATGAAAGCAGTACTGATCTACGCGGCACTGGTTTCTTACTCTGACCTATCTTATAGGGTGGACACTATATAACTAATATAATTGTTATTCAGAATCGCTTCTCATGAATGGACAATTATATAAATTTGACTAATAAACAAATATGATAGAAATCTTGGATGTCAGTTGTGATTAATTTGCAGGAAATCTTGTGAACAAAACAATTTACCCTTATTCCAATTTAAATGCCATGACTTATTAAAATCACTGTCTATCTCTTCAACTTAAGATCTTCTTTAAGATCTACAAGGTTCTTGAAGAGCTGAGACACACCATGTCTTCTTGATCTTTTCCTATCCAATCTGTCAGAATTTTAGTGAATTACAAAAGCAGCATTAGTGTCACTGAGGAATGATTGTTTCAGCAACTTTATAAAGGATTTTCCAAAAGTACATATGAATTTTATCCTAAATATTTATATATACTACTTCTTTTCAAAATTTGAGGTTGTTCATAATCGAACGAGAAAACAATCCCTAATAAGAAGATAAACTTGGGCAGATAAACAGCAACTGTGGCACTCATTGAATTTGAGATGTAATGTTTAAATTTAAAATGCACAGTTGAGGTGAATAACTCTCATGAGTTTGGCACTATAGAAGTCTCTGGATGAAAAAATCTGAAGTGCCATAGTTGAAAAGCTCATTTTCAGTTTGTGCATGCTATATCTCCAACAAAAAGAGGCACCCAAGGAAATTTTATTTATTTTAATGTTTTTGAATCATTTTATAATTTTAAAATTGTAAGCTGTACAGTCACTTCACTGAGTTGGGTGGCTATAGAAACTAAATGAATGAAAGAATTACACATACACTTCCACACATGCATAGGTGTTCTTATAGGTTACATGTAACCATAACAGGGTAAAAATATTCTACTGGCACTTCTTGGGAATAATTACAGTGGCATTAGCTGCAAATCACCCTTTCTCCTTTGTAAATTGGTAAGCATATGCCAGTGTTTTATTTATTTAGCACAATGTCAGGAAAATCTACAAATGCTAGATACTAAAGTTCTGACAGATGAGATTGCTAGATCATTCTGTCTGGCACTTTTGTGCTTATCCTTGGTGCACCACGGAGTGGGGGATGAACTGGCTAACTAGCAGTGCTCGGGTTGCTGGTTCTCCTCTGCTGGTCTTGTCTTGCCTCATCTCGTGTCATGATGTCTCATGTCCAACCAAGTCCATCATTGGCTACCACTCTCCACACAAACACAGCTAGTTTTTTCCCATTTATCTACTCACAATATTGCATGCATTCGAACTGTTGGGTGGGCAGGAGCTACAGTATACAGTATCTGACAACACACTTGAGCATTTTGGTAAACTAGTTTGCAAGTTGCATGTTTTAGTCACCTGCAGAAGGATTTGGTAGCCCCTCACAGAGCTTCAGGTGTATGGGTTTGCTACTTAACCATTTTGTGGTTAAGTATGAAATATGAGCAGACAGTGCCTATTGAAAAATAGAGAATACATTCTTTGAGGGACTCTGATTTGGTTTATCTACCTTCTGGAGTATGTCAGTAATTTTCATAAAGTCTACTTTATGCCGATAAAACTCAAGAAAATACATTCAGCAGTTATGCCACAATGGCAATAGGAACAGAAAATTCTGAAGTTATCTGTCATGTTAATATGACTTACCCAACTATATGGAAATGGGTATAGGAATGAAAAGAGAAATATTCCCATGGCTGTCACCAAAGGTTTGCACAATTTTATATCACATACTTTTATAGATCAGTGAAAAAGAATTGTTCTGATAATTTTTGCACAATAACTCAAGTTACTTTACATGTACCTGTAGTTAAAACTGGGAGTGGAACAGGCTCATCTACAGCCGTTTTCTTTTTTGTTGGAGTAACTGGAACAGCCATATGTACCTAGAGAAATAAAACATAAATTAAAACAAAATAATCCATGTTTATGCTTTAACCTTGTTACAGCTGAAAAATAATGAATAAAATTATGTGGGCTAGACCCCTAGTGTTCCTTTGGGCAGATTGAGGGATGTAACTGGATTTAAGATGTGATTAAAGCTTCTTTGAAAGAATGCATGGTATTGGGTTCCTTCAAAGAAGCAAAAGAGCATCTGCTCCTGAAGAAGCCATCTCTTGATTCAGCTATAATTAACACTCTTCAGGGTTCAAAACTGGGCAAGCTTAGCTCTAGTAAAAGGCTTTTATCTTGACTAGGAGGGAAGAAATATGTCCTTTCTAATCCTATGAGACCTCTTAATATTATATGATTACATTGCCCATGGTTTCCTCCTGGATCACCAGTAACAGCTGGAAGTGGGATTACTGTCTTATGATGGTTCAGCTTCTTCATAACAGAGCAGCTCTAGTCAATAGCTATTGGCTGGGGAAGTGATCCTATCCATGGCCATATTATGGCTACCGCTATGGCTCATTTTTCTCCCTCCTGCTATTCAACAATTAGGTAAAACTCCTGGAAGAAGTAATCAGTCAGTTCAGCATGATGCATCATTAATATACTTGTGATTCACTGCTCAGTCAGTGTCCCAGCCTGAGAAATGAGAGGGGCAGGAATCCAAAACAGGCCTTCTGGTGGGTGGCTGATGACAGTGGAAAAGATTCCCCTCACACTGCTGAGCTTGAGAGAGGAATTAAAATCCGGATTTCTCCTCCCTCCCCCAAATATTTGAGATCTAACTGTTGAACTTGGGCTAACTTTTTTTGTTGGTTTTAATAGTCTATCCAATTCTTTTATTTATTATAAATTATTTTTAAAGTGATTTTCAGTTGAATATTTCTCATGAGAATTGTTTTACTTCTTAATCTGTTGCCTGTACACTACCTATCATTTTGGGATATGGTGTGGTATTTATTTTGTAATAATAAAATAGATAAATATCCTGCCAGTCTAGCAAGTTGTTAGAAATACCCAGTAAATTGAAGGAGAAATTCAACAGTAATTGCTCCATCACTAGATTCAACTCTAAACTATAATATCAGTCTTAACAATATTCAAATGATGGGAAATAAAATGTACTTCCATACATAGAATATTACAATATTTTGGCTATTTACTACGAACCTCTAATTTACTCTTCTTGTCTATCACAGGCACATTAATAAATCGAGATGATTTCAAGTAGTGCTGGTATTGTCTTTTCCAATCCAGGCAGTCATACATTAAACATGCAACATTTTCAAAGATGTCTGTTCCAGTTTCAAGCTATGTAATGGAGGATAAAGAAATGTAAAAACTAAGTTTATAATAATTATTTGCTTATTCATTTTATATCTGTCGTTCTACTCAAGTGACTACTTAAGTAAAAGCAACAGGCATATGCAGTAAATTTTTTAGCAAAAATATTCATCCAATTTAACAATATAATGAAATATGATTTTTGTGCTGTTCAGATTGAATGGTTTAAATTATTAATATTCCTTTTTTATCTCAGAAAAATTACAATAAAAAAGTCATTCTATCTATTATTATTGCACACAGCTGTCTGTTTAATCCATTATAATTCAAGAAATTAATCTCTCAGATCATTGCTTAAAAAAAAAACCCTACATCCATTGTGGAGAATTTTGTCATGGGGAATTCCTTTGATTTGTAAAGGAAATATGCCCATGGTCTTACAGGGGAACAAATGGGAATCACAGATATTCTTAGGCAATTAGTTCCTTTCTTCTGGATTGCACATCTGTACTATTTCCATTTCTAAATCTGGTTATACATGATTATTTCACCTGTGTCCAGACAAACTTTGGAACATTATCAAACATTTTATTTCACTTTGATGAATTAAATACTATAATGCATCTTCTTTATTCTAATTTGCATAATTTTCTCCTATTATGTCAAGCAATTCTTTTGACAATAAATTTTGTCAGGATGTATGAGTACACAGGAAAAATAATAATGTCAATAATCAAGACCAGAAATTATTTAGTGCTATGACTGTGAACATCAGTAGAGTATGAAAGTTTGAGAAATTAAGCTTAGTAATACCCCTCTTCCATATACTGTGGTCCATTAGAGAAAACAAATCAGAAGCAGCAAAATTCCAAAACACTATTTCACGCAATCCGGTATCTGCCACAGTGACAGGCACATTTCCCCGTAAAATGTTTACTTGTCAGGAAATAGAGCCATTGCCAGTAAACAAAGAAAGTTTAAGGTATTAGGAAAATGGGCCTGAATTAGAGATATCTGTTGAAAAACTTTATGTCCCTAAACCCAACAAGGATGCCTTTTTGTATAAGAATAGGCTACTAACCACCAACTCATTGTTGCTCCAGTCAGAAGGAAAAGAAAACTCCTGGACTTTGTGATATAGTCTAGCTATTTGAAAAACATTTGCTCCTGGTTTCCCATTGTTCAGGATAGGCTCCACATATTTCCAGAATTTTTCCAGGTCTTTATCTGTTTTTTGCTTCTTTTTGTTTTCAGTATCTACAATTTGAATTGCATCAGAAGCAGATTAATGTACTATATTTCTACGATCATGGCAAAAATGAAATATACCCCTGGAATATCTTGGTGAAAAAGAAAACTAAGATTTACTCATTTCTGCCACTACCGTATTACATCAATTATAAGACGCCACTGATTATAAGATGCACCTTAGTTAGAAATAGAAATAGATTTTCGTTTAAAAGTAGTGTGGGAGGGAGGAGACGGAAGAGACCTGGAGCGGTCTCCTCTTGGAGGGGTCTCCTCCTAAGCTGGGCAGACAGCTGGGATGCTGTGCATGCCGGACAGCTGGAGCGGCATGCATATCAGCTGTTCGGCGGTGCGCGGACCAGCTGAGAGGGGGAAAGAAAAGCCTCTCAGTTGAAAGGGCTTTTCTTTTCCCTCGTAATTGGTCTGCGCATCACCGCTGAACAGGTGACGCATGCAGGGCGAGCGGACCAGCTGACGGGAAAGAAAAGCCCTTTCAACTGAGAGGCTTTCCTTTCCCCCTCTCAGCTGATCTGCGCACTGCCACCGAACAGCTGACACCACCACCCCAGCTGTCATGCATGTGCTGCAACCCAGTTATCCACCCCAGCTTGAGAGGAGACCCCTCTGAGTCTCTTCCACGCCATCGAATATAAGATGCACCATGAATACAGAGACACCAAAATATGAAAAAACCTGCATCTTATAATCGATGTAATACGGTAACATAAGATTCATTGCCCATTAATATTAAACACACTTTTTAAAAAAATGTCTTAAACCCATTTAATGATAAAAGAAAGATGACATAAAGAAAGATGAACCACTAGAATGCACTCACCTGGAGTACTACATTTTAAAACCTTTTTGTTTAGAAAAGTGGAATATAAGCTTTTAAAATGTATCCTCTCCAATGAAACAAAAGAACATCAGTGTCATCCTACTGACGCTACTGACTATAATACATAAGAGAGTGTGACAATTATTTTAAGAAGAGAAAGAAAAATATAACAAAGGTGCTCGCAAGAGAAAGAAAAAGTCACTATTTTTTGTGGGGGAGGGAGTTATGCGTACTTAAAATGTATGCTTTCTGTAGAAATAATTACTTCCAAAAAAAGGAAAAATATTAAGACATTTGTGATATACCAGCAGAGAAATGTTGCATTAGTAGTTTAGTTGCAACTGCAGAAACAGTAAGTAAGTAGGTAGGTAGGTAAGTAAGTTAATAACTAGAAATAAATAACTAGAAATAAAGAAGTAAATAAATAAATAAAATAAAAACAGGACTGCAGAAAAAACAATTTCAATGAGCCTGCCTTCCACTGAAGGCCTGTATACTGCATGAGCCAGAAAGAGAACTGAGAAAATATCTAGAGACCCCTCAAATCCTGGACATAAACTGTTTCAACTTCTCCCCTCAGGATGCTGGTGAACAGCACTACATGCCAAAACAACTAGACACAAAGATAGCATTCTCCCACTACCACCCGCGCGCCATTATTCTACTAAACACCTAACTATCACAGCACTCTCTTACGCCTAAAGTTATTTGCCCACATAGTTGGGCTGTATTGCTATTATCCTTCTCATCTTCTCATCTTCCTCATCTTTTTATCTTTCCTACTACCTTCTGCTATTTGTATATATCATATTTGTATCTTATGATTTATGATTGTATCTTATGATTATGATCTATGACTTATCACGTTGTTGTTTGTATGTACACTGAAAGCTTATGCACTGGAGACAAATTACTTGTGTGTCCAATTACACTTGGCCAATGAAGAATATTATCATTAAAGAACATCATCAACACTTCGAATTGAGCCTGGAAAAAAACTGGTAAGAAATGCAGATCTTGCAGAAGACAGTGCCTGCAGTCACTCAGCAACATAGCTGCATTCTTAACTAGCTATAGTTTTGGAAAAATGGTTTCAAGATAAACTGCTTGTTGTCATAATCCAATCTTCAGAGAGCAATACTAACTTAGCGGAAACAATATCCTTTCATGTACAACTTTCAGCTGCTGGTAACTTCCAAGGATCAGCATAGGATATCATGGCTTTATTTAAATCATTTGACTGGATGAGGAGTTAGTGTGACCGCTCACTATTTTTTAGGATATGACCTCATCTATCACTAATGTCTACTCTTTGCTCTCTTTAGGACATGCCTCTATTACTAATTTCTATTATTTGTCATTCCCAAGGAAACAGGCCCCCCAAATAAGATAAAGATTTAAGTCTATAGAAAGACCAATAATAAGTACATATCTTTTTAAAATTAATAAAACTCTACTTCGAAAATATAAATGTTTATTTTAATTAGTAGCCTACCTTCTGATGCAAGAGATAGTTCTTCCTGCAAAGCAGCTGCTTCTAAGTAGCTCTGGAGTGGTTCATAATTGTCAGAAGAAATCTGAATGATGCTTCCAATATTGATGCCCAAATCATACAGTATAGGTAAAAGTTGAGGATTGTAAAAACCAGTAATTATGAAATAATATTGAGCACCATCATCTGGTTCATCATCTGAAACATCACATAAAACCTCATGCTTTGATTAAGATATATGGTTGGGATAATATCTGAATTGGCATTTTCTGTTGATGGTCAGGTTGTGTGTGTGTGTGTGTACATATATGTGTGTGTGTAGACACACACACACATACAAATATTCACATGTTGCATACATTTATTTTATTTATATAAACATCCATGTTATGTATATGACTTGGTGCAGCTACCAATTTAAAACAGATAAAAACCGAATAAAAGAAATAACCAAAATAGTAAACAACACATATAGCATAAAATAGCAACTCACAATATCCTGCAGTCAATACAACCAAGAAATGGGCTCACCATACTATCAGACCCCAGGACTGATGGTAAAATCTGGTTTTTAATCCCTTGCAAAAGGCTAGCAAGCAGGGACAAGTCGGATCTCTGAGAAGAGGACGCTCAAGAGGCTTGCTACCACAGATAGTACATCAGTATGGCTAGATTTTTATTACAAATCATAGGAAGGTTGGAAGGTAGCATTTCATTGCTGTACAATTGTTTCATTTGCAACCATTCACATTTTCCTTTCATTTTTAATAAATACCAGATATTACCTGGTGACATATTCAACTGAAATGACTGCTATTACTGTCCAATGGTCATATAGAAAATTTTATCTCTTTAGTTGCTCTATGGTTACTTAGAGCAGTGGTTCCCAATCTTTTTAGCTTGGCGGCTCAGTGAGGGGGGGTGAGTGGCAGAAGCACATGTGCACAGCTCCATTTGTGTGTGCGGCAGGCACATGTGCCCTCCACTCTCACCAATGCAGCTTTGCACATAAGCAGAGGGTACTTACTCTCGGGCACCAAGCTCCATTCACACGAGAGGCAGGAACTTGCAGTCACGTGCAAAGCTCCACTCGCATGAGGGGATGGTACTAGTGTTCATGCACGAAGCTCCATTCAGCAGCCTCCACTCGCACAAGTAGAGCTTCATGTATGAGTACAAGTACCCTCCACTCGTGTGAGTGGAATTTTACGCATGTGTGCTTGCCCACCACTCACACGAGTGGCACTTTAGGCAGACACACAAAGCTTCATGCATGCGCACTTGCCCATGTCTCATGTGGCCCGGTTTCAAACAGACCATGGTCCAATAGTGAGCCACGGCCCAAGAACCCCAGCCTTAGAGCACTTGTCACCAACTCTCAAAAACAGAAGCAACCATGGTTAAATACTGAAAAGAAAGTAAGTGGGCTACAATGAAAAATTACGTTCAATAAAACCAACTTAAGAGTTCATAACTCAAATTACTGAAAGAGTATAACAGCTGGTAGCGATGCTGGGAAGTTTTATTACAATTCAATGCTTGGTGTCCACAAAAACATGGTGCAAAAAGCTATGATTGTGTTGGCTTGTAAACATACTCGCTTTATACCCTCTGGAAGATAATATAAAGACGTTTTATTTGGATATGGGTGCAAGAGCTCAGTTGCTATGCAGTTTACTCAAAATCAAGTCACACTGAGTTCAATGGGGCTAACTCCAATTAAGGTGTGAATAAAATTGCAAACTTAGGCTATTTTTCAATTTACTGAATATCTTTCTGATTCACCTATTCAGAAATTTCGTGATCAACAGCTGTATCTACCATGAATTTCCTGCTTGTGGACTTTATGGAACAATCTTAAGATGTGGACTTTGAGCATATGCTTTCATTTATTAATTTAGCTCAGGGGTGTCAAATCCAATTTCATTGAGGGCCACTGCCACCATGGGCCGCCCACCCCTTGAATGACAATGGCCCCCCTCCGATCTCCCATAGACACAGTTGCCCCCCCATGATCCCTGTCGCTTCCCAGGGTTGCTGTTGCCCCCATGATCGCTGCCATCTCTCATGGTCGCTGTGGGCCTCCCAACGTACTCCCTGTTGCCCACACATGGTCACCGTGGGCCTCCCCGTGGTTGCTGTCACCCCCTGCGGTCACTGTGGGCCAGATATGGCCCGCGGGTCTTGTGTTTGACATATATGATTTAGCTGAAACACCAATAGCACATTAGCATTTATGAGAGAAAAATGCCTTCTCTTTGCATGCTGAAAAAGCAGCATTGTCTATGTTTAGCCTGAGAAAACAAAATTCACAGAGGCAATATTAGACCAGCAAAAGTTATATAATATTTGCAATCTTTGCTAGAATCTCTGCATCTTGGATAAGATGTAAATCATTTTACCAAGTGGAGCTCAGTTGTTCTACGTGATAATGCTCAATTTGCAAATCTGAAGCCTTTCTCACTCCATGTAAAAATGCAAACTAGTATCATCATCATTTTAGCTGTTGTTTATCCACTGCAGGATAAAGGCCTCTTCCTCATTTTTCCAACCTATATGGTTCTGAGTTTTCTTTTGTCAATTGGGCCCACATTACTTGCTTTTTTTAAAAAAAAACCCTTTTTATTATTTTTCAAAAAGAAAATGAAAGAAAAAAGAAAAATCCATATCAATCTATATATACACATACAAAAAGCCAGGATAGCAATACATAAATACATAAAGCATCTCTCTTTTTCTTCTTCTCCCTTGTGCTTCAATTTTGGATCAGTTTCTAGCATCTGGGTATAAATTTAAAAATCTTTCTACACATTTTCTATAACATCTATTTAACCTTCTTAATATACATTACTTGCTGATATCATTAATACATCTTGTTTTAGGTTTCCTTCATTTAATTAAGTGGGATGCGCTCCATGACTGCTTTGGTCCAACTGTCAACAGTTCTTCTTGCTATCTGACCAGCCCATTTATATTTCAATTCTTTTACTCTCTTGATGATATTGTATACTTTTGTTTGTTCTCTAATCCATAAGCAGGTCTTTCTATCCTGTCTTGTAATGCCAAGCATGTATCTTTCCATGGCTCTTTGCGCAACTCGTAGCTTTTGCATCAATTGTGAGGTTAGTGTCCATGTTTCATCAGCATATGTTAGGGCAGATAGCACACCCAGATCAAAAACTTTTCTCTTTGGGCATAGAGGGAGGTTGTTGTTGAAAATTATGCTTAGCTTGTCGTATGCCTATAAAGCACATTTAACACACTGTTCAATTTTCTTTATTGTACCACCTTACACTGAGATCTGTTGGCCAAGGTGTATGTGCTGGTCTACTATGTCTAGTTCTTTTCCAGATATAAAGATTTTTTTTTCTTTATTAAACATATCCTAGCTCTTTTTCAAGTTTATTTTTAAGCCAAATGCTTCTCCTTTGTGCAGTTCTTGTATGTGTCTTTGTAGCTCTTCTGAGTCTCGTGGGAAGCGAACATCATCTGCAAATCTTAAGTGATTTAAATAGGCATCATTGGTTTCTATTTAATCTTTTGCCCAGTCTGGTTTGCAAAATGCTTCATCAAGGCAGACTGAGAAAAGGATAGGTGATATTTTATCTCCTTGTTGGAAAACACATTCTATGTTGATTTCCACTTTAAGATCATAAAGAAAATTGTCACCATTGTTTTTTCATATATTGATTGTCGTGGTTTATGCAAGCAGTGTCTACACCTTGGTTGAGCAATGCATTAATTATAGCTTGCTGGAATACTGAGTCAAATGCCTTTTTGTAGTTGATGAAAATTATGCACAGATGTATGGTGTACTCAGTGTGACTTTCAATGACTTGCTGGACAACCTGGATGTGATCATCCTGCTATAGCCACTTCTGAACCCTGCCTGTTCCTTTGGCTGTGCATCATTTAATATTCTCACTATTTCCTTTGTTATTATCTTGGTGAAAACCTTGTAGATGATTGAAAGAAAGCTTATTAGGTGATAGTTCTTTAAATCATCTTGAGTCCCTTTCTTTTGTATAAGAATCATGTCAACATTTTTCCATGCATCGGATATTTTTTCTTCTCTGAAGCATCTCGTTTTGCTAGTATCTAGTTTTGCTAGTATCTTGTATAAAAGGTGACCACCAGCTTTCAGAATTTCAAACGTAACAGAACCATTTCCTGAAGCTTTGCCATTTTTCAATGATTTAATAGCACTTGATACTTCTGGATTTTCCCTTTTGTGGGTGCTGTTACTTTTGAGTGAACATGATTATTTGCTGATCACATTTCTTTTCATACACAAAGACCTTTTTTCTCTTGGCTTTAAACATCTTGACAATCTGGACAATTCAAAGTTCTGTAACTTAAACACTTGCATATACTATAAGACTTGTGGTGAATCTTGTATAATATATGAAACAATCTGCAAGAAGCCTGGAATGGAAAGATTCACTTTCGACGAGGGATACAATAATGCATTTTTACCTACCAATGAATTTATCAAGTTCATCATCTTCCCCACGTCTTTTAAGTTTGGTATCCTTTTTAACGATAGTTGCTGATATATTTGGTGAATCAGTTGACCGCTTTCCTTTGCCTCCTTTTCCAGCCTTGGCACTGGCAGGCTTCTCTTTTTCCTTCTCCTTCTTAGGTTTTCCTTTCCCCTTTGCCTTCTCATCTTTCTCCTTATCTCGCTCCTCTAGTGCCTGTTAAATTAGAGAAATTGCATCAATATGGTCTTGTAAATGTTAAGGAAAAGTTGTTATAAAGATCTAATCCATGTATCTTTTTTTTAAAAAAAAATCAAAGTCATATTTTAATTACAGCCCTTTTTACAGTCACATTAAGACAAATTACCATACTACATTGATTATAAGATGCATATTTTTTTGTATTTTGGAGTCTCTGTATTCATGGTGCGTCTTACCAAGGTAAAGGGTATGCTCCGAGAAGATGCGTGTATTCAACCAAGGTCTCTCGAATAAGAGGTGGGCCTGAGCTAGCAGCCATTCCTATAACTGCTGCCAGGGCCTGTACGGAGCACCAGCAAGTGCAGGGCAGGGCCTTTTTATTAACCCTGTGCTTGCCTTTCAGCTTTGGCTGCTGCGCAGTTGAGATAGAATTCACTTTGATGTTGCATTTATATGAAAATTTATTTCTAACTTAGAAAAATAAGGATGAGTCCTATAATTGGTGGTGTCTTATAATCGATGTAATACAGTACTACAGGGAATCATAGAGGATGCCTAAGTGGAAAAAGTGACGTTACCATCTGTATCTCAAAAGAAATGAAAAATTAAAACCATTATGAAGAAAATGAATGAATGAATGAAATGAATGAAATTTTTATTTATACTCCACCCCTCTCCCAAAGGATTCAGGGCAACTTACAGGCAATTAAGAACACGATACAAACATATAAACTAAAAGCATAATAAAAACATTAAATAATGCCTGATTATA
>JANHFO010001567.1:92913-115463 GCA_032468095.1 Pareas carinatus
TATCCTATATTTTTTTCCAACAGAAAACCGAGGGTAGGAGGGGGGGGGGGACAATATGTTTTATATGACTTAAAGAGTCACTTTTCAGGTTTGTACAAAGGAAAGCAAGGATGGGTCCTGGCAAATGAGAAACATCTGGGCCTTACAAATCAGAAGCATCTTTCTCGGAGGCCTATGCTGATGTTCTGAGAAAAATAATTCTCATTAAAGGAGCAGGACCTCTTCTCATTCTTTTAAAATAAATCTACATAAACAGAACCGCCACTTATTCCTGCATACAACTCATCATTATTACAAATAATATTTTAGCAGGGAATAAAAACCACAATGAGGGTCAGCAAAATGAACTGGATCAGTCTTACAACCCAAGGATACTTAGTGACTTCTTCTTTCACTGATGAAGTTGAGAGTGGAGGGGACATCAAGAAAATCCCCTGGCCACATGTTTCCACACATGTGAGCTATATTCATAAGTATCTCCCACCTCAACAGGCACTATATAGTACTGGCAATGAGGAACAGCGTACAGCAAAAATCTTCGTAACTTGTTAATCAACCAAATGTGATTGGATTATGAATTAGACTTTATCAACGGGAAAAATAAACACAAATAGTTGATTTCCCCTGTTTAAATCCTACCAAGTGATCACTTTCTAAAGCAGGGGTCCCCAGTCCGCAGCATGCCAGCAACCAGGCCTGTCGAACAAGCACCACTTGCAGGCTGCAGGCAGCCCCCACAACCATGCCCCCTCTGGTCCACGGAAAAGCCATTCTCCATGGAACCGGTTCCTGGTGCCCAAAAGGTCACTGCTCTAAAGCACATTCTCTTTAGTCTAAGTCTATAGTGGTTGGGTCTTTTTGATTCACGGTAGATTTTATTCTACAACTGAAAACGTTGAAATGAGAATGACTTTTCCTAAACCAGAGACCAAGGTAACAAATGCAGCCTTGTAATCCAGAATTTATTTACAAAGGAGATCATTCTTAGATCTCACGGGAAAATAAAAGAGATGATAGAACAAAACTTCAAGTACATTTCAAAATTCATTTGTTAAAAACTCCATTTATGTGAAACCAAATTCCTAGAAAAAATGATGCCATGTCTGTGAAATACTCAAACTTCAAATTGTAAAGTATCAATACATATCTTAAAACATAATGTCGTAATATCATTATATATATATCATAATTTCAGAGATGTCACATGTCTGACATTTAGGAGTCTAAATAGCTTTTGTTTTCTTGTGGATTTAGAAACTGAATTTCTGATAAATGAAGCTTCACAGAAGTTTGCGTATAAGCATTTTATAATGCAGTCTAGTAGCATGATCATTCATAATGCATGCAAAAACTAGAGCTTTGACAGCCACGGCAAGAGACGCTTTGTGTGCACAAAAAGCAGGAGTGGTACTATTATAAAGTGCATTATCTTTTTAAGCATTATGAAACCACAAAAGGTAGAGCCATGAAACTGACTCAAACTAGTCCAAGGGGTCTTCACTGACTAACTTTGCAGTGATCAATAATTTTTTTCATATTATTGAAACAATATGTATTATGATGTCTAAAGCTAATTGAGATCTGAAGAAAGGTGTTAATTTAGCATATTTATTCTCACTCCAAGTTATCAGGTTGCGGAACCAAAGCTTAGAATGCCTGCACATAAAACAACTAACAAGATATTTTGGAAGTTTGCATTATAACAATTAGTTTATAACATAAGGAAATAAAACTATATCGTGAACATGATACCATCAACCATGGTATCCTGCTGCGCCGGTTGGGGGGGATTGGGAGTGGGAGGCACCGTCTACCGGTGGTTCTCCTCCTACCTCTCTGGCCGGACGCAGACAGTGTTGGCAGGAGAGCAGAGGTTGACTCTGTGGGGCCTCACTTGTGGAGTGCCTCAGGGTCAGTTCTCTCACCTCTCCTGTCCAACATTTATATGAAGCCGCTGGGTGAGATCATCTGTGACTTTGGGGTGGAGTACCATCAGTACGCTGATGACACTCAGCTGTACATCTCCACCCCAGACCACCCCAACGATGCCGTCAAGGTGATGTCCCGGTGCCTGGAGGCCATGCAGATCTGGATGAGGTACAATAGACTCAGGCTCAATTCCACCAAGACCGAGTGGCTGTGGCTGCCGGCGCCGCGATATAGCCAGCTCATTCCATTGCTGGCTATTGGGGGCGAGTCTTTGGTCCCCATAGAAAGGGTTCGCAATTTGGGCGTCATCCTGGATTCACGGCTGTCCTTAACAGATCATGTGGCAGCCGTCACCAGGGGGGCTTTTTACCAGGTTCGTCTGGTCCGCCAATTGCGCCCCTTTCTAGATCGCAACGCCATGCGGACAGTCACTCAAGCACTCATCACGGCCCGTCTGAACTATTGTAATTCTCTCTACATGAGGTTCCCCTTGGGGCGCATCTGAAAGCTCCAACCTGTGCAGAATGCGACCGCACGGGGGGGTTTGGGTACTAGTGGGAGATCCCATGTGACCCCCATCCTGCATGAGCTGCAATGGTTGCCGGTGGACTTCCGGGTGCGCTTCAAGTTGCTTGTGATGACTTTTAAAGCGCTCCATGGCTTAGGACCCGACTATCTTCAGGACCGCATTCTGCCAGCCAATACCTCCCACCGACCAGTTCGCTCCCACAAAGAGGGTCTCCTCAGGGTGCCGTCAGCCAGACAATGTCACCTGGCGACCCTCAGGAGGAGAGCCTTCTCTGTGGCTGCTCCCACCCTCTGGAATGACCTCTCCACAGAGATTCGAACTATTATAGACCTTCGTGCTATCCGTCGAGCGGTAAAAACCTATTTGTTTACCCAGGCCGGGCTGACCTGACCTGCACTCTTTCCCTTGCCCAAATATTATTAATTTTAAATTCCTATTGGGTTTTAAATTGGTTTTATATTTGACCTCAAATCAGCCACTACAATTATTGTTTTTATATTTGCTTTTAATGTGTTGTTTGTGTATTTGTTATAACTGTTTTTTTATGTCTGTACACCGCCCTGAGTTCCTTCGGGGAGAAGGGCGGTATAAAATACAAAAAAAAGAACAAAATAAAGTAACTGAAAATCGGTTATTACAAACTCTTGTATTGGCTACTTGTTGATAAAAATACATTTGCAAACTCTTTGAAACTAATTTGACTCATTTATTTGCACTTTTTCTTGGTTCCCCCCCATGCTTTGTATTTGTTTTTTAGTTTGCTCCAATGTAATTGCTCACTATATACATCAGAACAGAACACCAATTCCTCCAATTAAAAATTGGAACACAAATCTCCAATAAAAAAGGAATATATTAATGTATATTAACCATATACATTAACCATAACAAGCAAAAAGAAGAAAGCTGTGGTGAATCAGGTTAAAACTCTTGGTACAGCAGAAAACATACTAAATTCACTTCACTGAATCAAGAAACTAAGATACATAAGAATAAAGTCTTACCAATAAAATCTTACCACTAATTTTCATTGAGAAAACAAGTTCCCTTCAAAACTATATAACAAATGAAGGATGTATTCCTTTACAAGCTTGATCTAATGATATTTATACTAGAATTATACCTACATACAGTACAACTATGCTATAAATTGTTAGTATCCACTATATTTTAACAGTATAACAGAGTAGGAAGAGACCTTGGAAGTCTTTCAATCCAACCCCCTGCTCAAGCAGGAGACCCTATAACATTCTGGACAAATGGCTGTCCAATCTCTTTTTGAAAACCTGCAGTGATGGAACACCCACAATTTCTGAAGGCAACCTGTTCCACTGGTTGATTGTTTTCACAATCAGGAAATTTCTCCTTAGTTCTAGGCTGCTCCTCTCCTTGATTAGTTTCCATCAATGGCTTCTTTTCCTGGCTTCAGTTGCTTTGGAGAATAGGTTGATTCCCTCTTCCTTGTGGCAGTCCCTTAGGTTTTGGAACACTGCTGTCATGTTACCTCCTAGTTCTTCTTTTCATTAAACTAGACATACCCAATTCCTGCAAACTTTCTTCATAAGTTTTAGTCTCTTTCCCCCTAATCATCTTTGCTGTTCTTTTTTGTACTCTTTCTAGATCCTCAACATCTTTTTTATATCATTGCAATCAAAACTGGATGCAGTATTCCAAATGTAGCTTTACTAAGGTATTATAAAGTGGTACTAACACTTCACATGTATTCCTCAGTTAATGCAGCATGCATGCACACAAACACACACCACTGCGTGAATTTACCATTCTCCCTGGGGTGTTTGACCAACCAGTCAAACCATTTGATCAATCTAGCAGATAAAGGGATGCAACTATAGCTTTGAAAACTCCTTGAGACTAACAGGCTTGAAATCATCTCTGTTAATAACAATTAGACTGTGCCTGAGTCACAGCTACTGACCTGCCCAGCTGGACACATCTCAGAGCAAATCTCAGCAACTGTATCCACATGAAGAACAGTCCTCACAGCAACCCTGTAGATGTTCCACCAATCATTCCTGACCAAGAAGGGACCAGGATGCTTAGAACTGAGTCACTGGCTGATACTTGTAGGATGCAACAAGGATGGAGAAATAGGACTTGTCACTGCTCTTATCACCATGATATGTTTTATTCTGCTTAGCAAAATGAATTCTTTATTCTGAAAAACCTGTCTCTTGTCCTCTGGCAAATCAGAGGGGAAAGACACTATCTTCTGCCATGTACATATGCAAACACATAAACCAAAAATTGTATTTTTCAATCAGGCTTAAATGTTTGTCATGCAAAAGGAATACCTGTCTTCATGCAAGATAACATGGAAATGATCTAAGACTGGTATTTCCAATTCTTTTCAGAATTCTTTGCAGAATCTATTAGATTTTTTTAAAAAAAAACCTTAATATCCTGCTGCCTGCTTCTCAAAGTGATGAATCACATGAGCATAACTGCCTTACCTGGAGACAGTGGGCATCTGAGTATCAGCTGCTAAGCCCTGCCCTTTCTAGTACACCTTGAAAAAAATTGCATTTTGGTGATATTTTTAAAAATTATCTTTAGTCTCCCTAATTAGTCTCCCTAATTAGTCTCTCTAACCCTGTCAAATTTGCTCCATTAATTAATTCAATTTAGGCACGGCCTGACTTCAACTGCCTAGATTATTCACAATAGATTTACACCCACACACAAACACACATGTAAAGCAGACCTGCTATGCTGAGATATGTGTGATTATGTGTGATGACTATTTAAGATTCCACTTTATATTTCATGATGTAACTCCCGTAGGAGTTAGAAGTCATATAGCAGCTTTTGGAAATGTGAATTAACTCCAACCAACCAATGAACAAGCTAGCTCATTTGGGACATATTCATAAACTACTGTCAAGAGAACAAAAATAGCCAATTAAAAGTTCTAAAAGATCATCCTCACTCTGAAGAATCTTTATTGTCTCAGAATCTTCATCTTGTTAGGTATTGGTTAGTATGGTAAGAAAACAATTTCCAATTGGTAAAATACATTATGCTACTACAGAACAGAAAGGGCAGGAAATGCCTGATAAATTATTTTTTAAAGTTTGCAAGTATATTTTTATTAGGCAAAGCACCTTCAAGAATTCACAACTGTTATCCAAGCAGTATTTCATATTTTGGCTAAAACTCCTTGCTATCATTATTGTGTATCACTTATGACTGTATATTTCAAATATTAAAAAACATAATTTAACAATCTAATATACTGTTGCATGTATTAATAATCCTTGCAAATGTTTGAATTTAAACTCTGTAGTTTTTCTTCTAGGGCCAAGCTCATTTTTATTTTTGCTGTTCCTAGGAAAAGTGACAAATACACTAGTAACCACTGCAAAAAGGAGCTGGTAAAGTATTAAAAGTTACAACTGAACCTCATAGTGGTAAATTAATTTTACTTTCTTAATATTTGGATGTAATATATATATTTAATATAACATATTTAATATATATTTTATGTATAATTATTTGAATAAATATATACTTTTTATATATTCTAATTTTACAGAATTTTTAAATGAATTTCTTTCATTCTCCTAAGTTAAGCCAGATAAAGTTACAGTGCTACAATAAGTCTCTGCATGTTATAGAACTTGGCCTGCCTGTTAACATTTTTATACCCAAAAGTCATCTTTACAACCTTCAAAATTAGGTTCATCAGGCACTCCACAATTATCCTTATTTCAACTTACTCTATAATTTTCCAAACCAAAATTTTTGCACTAGCACCATATAAAAATCTCTTATAATTCTTAAGTTAAAAACATTTCAGATTGATCTGAAGATAAACAGGCATATACCTTTTCTTTCTTCATCTAGGTAATCAAGAATGGATTCAAAGCAACAAAGAAATTCTGCTTACATGTCTGTTAACTTAGAGCAATGCTGAACAATTTCCCCCAATATGGACTCATGTTTAACTAATTTTTCTTTTGGCTCCAAAGGTTGCAGGGGATATGTTAGTGACATGGCAAATTCTAATTAATTTAAAGCCTTTTAAAAATATTTTTAAGGGGAAGGAACTCTTCAAATAAATAACTTTATTAAACATACCAGGGAATTAAGCACATTTAGGACTGATAATTTTTATAATGGAAATTACACTATTAAGAGTTTGCCATTTTGGCATTGTTCAAAAAGATTTATACAAGTTTATATATCCTCATGCTACTTACTAAAATATATGCTGTGACTTTTCTTTAACCTTGTTTAGAGTGTATGCAAGTATACATAAAATGAAGTAACTTTAAATGAGAAGTCTTAAAGAAGAGCTACCAATTTTTGAAAGGAAATCAGATGGGAAGTCATGATCTAGCCAATAGCGTGGAAAATTCCAAAAGGAACAACCCTTTCTGTGTGATTTAAAATAATAACAGACAAGCAAAGAGGGAGACGTAAATAAAAACCCAGTGAAATCAAGAAAATGTCTTGATTTCCAAAACTGGACTAATTTTTAAAACTAGCACAGAAGCTAGCCCCAAGTGCATAATATAATGAACTCATTCATAAAGAAAGGAACAAATCAGGATTATAAAAGGTCAGGTTTGAATATCAAATGTCTGATTCAGAATGCTGTCTCATAGAAAACAAGATTCTACTTGCAACATTCCATTTTATGCCAAGCACTCTTCAGTATACTACAGCTTCAGATTTTTTATAGATTAGTCTTTTACAGAGCACTATGTATGAATTAAGAACATTCATTTCTTTTCCTTTCTTTTCCAATCACTAAAAATCAATTAATAAAAGGTGCGTGAATGTCTTTCAGTTCAGACTGGCTGAGTTCTACTATTTTTAAAATTCAGTATTACTGTATTTTCCGGCATATAAGGCAACCCCTGCACTGAAGCTCTGCCTTTTAAGTTTCGCGTTTCGCTGGCGATCTAGCCTCCAAAACAGGACCTGGGAGGGAGACAAACAGGTTTTGCCTCTCGGCGATGGCAGGCAGGTTCAAAGGCGTCGCTCGAGGGGACAAAACTCGCCAGCGGCGAGCGGGCGGGCAGCAGCGGTGGCCGGGCGAGACTCTTCTGCTCCATCTCTGCACCAGCTTTTGTAAATTTGGAGGCTAGATCGCCAGCTGGCGCAGTGGGCTGAGGAGGAAACGCAGGTTATCCCCTCCCAAAAAAAAAACATGAAGGGGAAGAAGGCGAAACTTTAAAGGCAGAGCCTCAGTGCAAGGGTCGCCTTATACACCAGGTCGCCTTATATGCCGGAATATGCGGTAGTTAGGCAGGAATAGAACCACTGTGATGTCATTCCTTAGGCTTCTGATTTCTAGCAATTCAAAATAATCTAATGGTTATCTCAAAAACTTTACAAGATTTATCATTTTAAGAACTCAGGGGCAGACAATCAGGTAATTAATATCATCATCAAGATCCAGACTAATATCAAACAAGTAATAAAATTTTAACTTCTTTATTCCTAAAAATCAGTAAGAAAGAGACTTTAACTGTTATGGAAGAAAGAGAACTCCATATTATGCTTTTGACTGGAGATAAAACTGCTAAGTTGCATGAACATGGGAATAGTTGTGTTTTTTTTAAATTGTTCAACTGTAGATTTTTCAAACTTTTAGGCTAGAATTTGTACTCTAAAATGCATGTTTAGCCTCTGAGGAATATATGGAGTGTGGCTCAAATCTTCAATATCTTCATTTTTTAGAAAGTTTGGAAATATTAAGAAACAAAAACGAACTTAAAAATTGTAACTTTATTGTTCTTACAAAAACACAGTGAAAACATCAAACCTTACCACTGGGGTGAGTTTTCAAAGATGAAGACAGAGGGAGAACGTGACCATCGTCTGCAGACTGGCCATCACTACTCCATTTCATTCCATTTTGATTGCTACTCAGCATATTTTAGCGTCACTGAACCCTTATTTTATCTGGAGGCAAGAAACTGTGCCTTCTGGTTCCCTTCCCCCCCTTTTTTTGCAAACTGTTATCTCTGTAAAGATGTCAGTAATTTCTCACTGTTTCTAATTTACCCTGTTTCAGCCACAATCTGTTTGGTACTCTTTTCATACAGAAGAAGCGATGCTATTCAAGAAATATGTACTCTGAAAGCTTTCTTTTAATCACTTCAACAAAAGGCATTTCCTATGCAGAAGCAATCTGCTATTTCTTTCTTCTGCAATGTGTACAACTGCATATCCACCCCAAATTGCCATCACTAATTCTCATAAAATCTTGAAAATAGCGGCGTGGCAATATGGAGGAATAAAAATCTACACACATTTCTAGATCAGGACTCTCTGCAGACGGTTGCTCAAGCACTCGTCATTTCCCGCCTGGACTAATGTAATGCTCTCTACATGAGGCTCCCCTTGGGACGCACCCGGAGACTCCAGTTGGTCCAGAATGCGGCCGCGCGGGGGATTATGGGAGTGAGGGAGCACTCCTATGTGACTCCTCTCCTGTGCGAGCTGCACTGGCTACCGGCGATCTTTCGGATGCGCTTCAAGGTGTTGGTTACCACCGTTAAAGTGCTCCATGGCTTAGGACCTAGGTATCTACAGGACCGCATTCTACCCGCGAATACCTTCCACCGACCAGTACGCTCCCACAGAGAGGGCCTCCTCAGGGTGCTGTTGGCTAGGCAATGTCGGCTGGCGACCCCCAGGGGGAGAGCCTTCTCTGTGACAGCTCCCTCCCTCTGGAATGACCTCCTTCGTGTTATTTCTGACCTCCGTGCTTTCCGCCCTGCGGAAAGACCCATCTGTTTATACAGTCTGGCTTGGCCTAATCACACCCCTCCTGTTTTATAATGTTAAATTAGTTTTAAACATTTTGATTTGGTTTAAATTGGTTTTAGATCTCAGTTTTATTTAAATTCTAGCCAACTTTAGATATATATTTTTAAATGTTTCTTTTAAATCTGTGCTTATATGTTTCCGTTGTCTTCTAAAATGTTTTAAAATGGCTGTACACTGCCCTGAGTCCCTTCGGGGAGAGGGGCGTTATAGAAATCTAAATAAATTCAAATTCAAAAATTTACAAAATTGGCTGAGAGTTTAAAGCCGTAAGGTATTTCCTTTTGAAATTGTCCCAAGTCAGAAGCAACAGACTGAATGAATGCCGTTGCTGTAACTCTGGCTTCATTTATGCAAGGGCTGAACACATTTCTCTCTCTCTCTCCCCAGCTATGAAAATATGAAATCAAAATGGGGCTCGTTGAAGCTTCGCTGGTAGCACACAAAGATGGCTGAGTGCAGGGCTTTTCAAACTTTTTCACGCTGCGGATCCCTTCGGGAGAAGGGCGGTATAAAAATCTAATAAATAAAAATTTAATAAATAAAAATTGGTTCCTTGCTCCGTGGCGGATCCCATCCCCACAAATTCAACTCATTACGAATTGACCATTCATGTATATTGTTTTTCCCCCCAAATTTTACTTGATCTGTCTGCGGACACCCCTCGCCCCCCGGTCACTTGCCCTCCGGACCCCAAGGGTTCCGCCCCCCCCCGGGACCCCCAGTTTGAAAACCTCTGCCTTAGTGTGGCAAAACAGCACAGACCCCACCTAAACAAAGACGGAAACATCATTCAGGATTTTAAACTGAGTTACATATAATTCATCAAAAGATTGTTTAGTAATACCAGCATTTGGATGGGATGAAACCCTTAAAAAAAGAAGAAAAAAAGAAGAAGAAAAGAGATCTCCATTCCAAAGAAGGGAAGGTTCCAGAAATGATGAATGCATAGAGGCTACAAGTTTAAGTTTAAGTTTTATTACATTTATATACCGCCCTTCTCTTGACAGACCCAGGGCGGTGTACAGCCAGCTAAAATACAAACAAGACATTACAAAAACAATTGCGACAACCAGGTTAAAAGCCCTATTAAAATAATTATAATTATACAGGGACTTAATTTAAAAAAGCCAATGTAAAACCAATTTAAAACCTGATAAAAACAATTTACTATAGTAAAAGGGTGGCGGCTAGAATAGCCCGGCTTGCATTAAAAGATATGTTTTCAGGTCAAGACGGAACACATGGAGGTCAGATATAATGCGTATCTCCAAAAGGTTGTGTATGTGTGTATGGATATGTGTGTCCGCTTTCTGTCTCTTCTATTACGTGAAAGTTCCACTTTAATTTTCTTAGTTGGAATGCGCTGTGCGGATAGTCCTTGACTTACAACAGTTTGTTGACCAACCGTTCAGAGTTACGACGGCACTGAAAAAAGGGACTTAGGACTGTTTTCCACATCGAACACCGTCGGAGCATCCCCGTGGTCACGCGATCAAAATTCAGAGGCTCGGCAACTGACTCATACGTATGATGGTCGCAATGCCTTGGGGGGGTGTCACTTGATCTCCTTTTGCGACCTCCTGGCAAGCAAAGTCAATGGGGGAAATCCAGATTCACCAAACAACCGGCTTACTTATTGAACAGCTGCAGTGATTCGCTTAACAACTGAGGCGAGAAAGATCACAAAATGAGGGGGGAGTGGAGGGGTAAGAAACTGACTGAGCAAATGTCTCAGATGTGCCGATTAGTCAAGGACTACCTGCATAATTTAATAAATACTAAAATAAGCCAAAGATGTACTGCAGTGTACATGAGGAACATTTCAAACTTTCTTCTCCCATCTTTAGGTGCCCAAATCTAATTTACCTGAATTTGCATAATTGCCCAACCGTGACGGATACTGGGATCCATGCTATGACCGGGATGGCTTCGTTAGCCTATTTCAATATTTCAGGAACGGGCATCAGTGATCAGGTGAGGGCCCCGAAGATTGAAAAATGTATCCTGGCGACTGGATTTTGATCATGTGACCATGGGAGGCTGCAGTAAGGTTGTCAGTGTGAAAAAACAGTCGTTGAGTTCCTTTTTTCAGTGCCGCTGTAATTTCAACTGGACACTAAATGAACTGTTGTAAGTCGAGGACGACCTGTTCACTTAGCTACCGTGTTACTAGCTGAACAACCGCAGTGATCCACTTAACAAATGTGGCAAGAAAGTTGGTAAAATGGGGCAAAAGTCGCCTAACGACTGTCTCACTTAAAAAAGAAAGTTTTGGGAACATTTATGGCCATGATGATTTTCACAAATGTTTTGACATGTGAGCTGATGAAATGCTTTGTAACATGACGACACGGTGAATGTACTTTATGATTATGAATGCACCTAATATGTACACGACACAGTGAATGTACTTTATGGTAATGCATGTATCTTATGATTGCAATCATTGTTTGTCAATTATAGCCTTATGATTTTAACCAGTTTGTCAATTGTAGCCTGTATGTAAGCATTGAGCATGTACACCAGAGACAGATTCCTTGTGTATCCAGACACACTTGGTGAATAAATTCTATTCTATTCTATTCCATTCCATTCAATTCCATTTTTTCTATTCTATTCTATTCTATTCCATTCCATTCCATTCCATTCCATTCCATTCCATTCCATTCCATTCCATTCTAATTCGAGGACTACCTGTACATTGCTGTGTGTTCTGTGTTCATAGCCAACCTTTTTTCCATTTTGAGAATATTACAAATTTCAACCTAATTCTCTACCTTTTCTAGTCAGTCTTCTTCTTCCAGTTCCTAACACCAACTGCCTTCCTCCCCCAATTTACACTATTTGTGTGTCTTTTGTGTGTGTTTGTGTGTCTTTTTTGTGTGGTTGCGTGTCTTTTGTGTGTGTTTGTGTTCATCTTTTGCGATTTAACCAGCCTTCTTTGCCTTTCGGGTGATGGTGGAGGTGCGGGGAAAGAGATTATAGTAGAACAATCATTATTTTTAAAACAGATTGCTAGTACCATTAACCTTGGTTTCAAATGTCAACAGGGTTTGGAGAGCCTTGGCAGACATTTGAAAATTAAAGAGATTATTCTGTCGGAGTGTAAGCTGGTCTCTGATCAAGGAATGAAGGTAAAATAACCTAACATGATCATGCTTATATATTCCAATGATTATGAATGTATCTTTGATTGCAATCAGTCGTTTATTGTATGTGTGTAGGTGTAGGGCATGTACACCGAAGACAAATTCCTTGTGTGTCCAGACACACCTGGCCAAAATAAATTCTGATTCTGATTCAAAGAGGCAAGCTGCAAACCATCTCTGCCACTACTGGCTCACAAAGCTGAAAAGGTTGGGGACTGCTGTTTTTTGAGAAATAAAATAATCCTTGCATATCTTCTTACTACCGTGTTTCCCCGAAAATAAGACACTGTCTTATATTATTTTTTGCACACAAGGATGCACTAGGTCTTATTTTCAGGGGAGGTCTTATTTTTCCACCGAGGCCGCCCAGAACCGGAAGTCCGAAGCCTTATTATCGGGAAGGTCTTATTTTCAGGGGTTGCCTTATATTTCAGTGAGAGGCAAAACTGTAAGTTTTAACTTATGGTATAAAAAAATATGCCATTTGAAAGTGCTGAAGGCCAGAATGGAAGGCTTACTTTGATGACTTTAACCCATGATTTTGACCTCAATCGAACATCTGTCCCTGTTTATTGTACCAGCCTCCTTCCCCCTCCAATAAGAACAGAATTCACTGGCAATTCTTTGAATTGATTAAAAAAATGACAGAAGAACTAAAGGCATACAGAACTTTTCTGTGAAGATTTCCGGTCTCAAGTGATGCAGTATCTAAACTAGAGGAATGTTATGCAAGGTCAACCCTCTTCTAATAGACTAATGACACTTCACTTGTTATTTAACCTTATCCCAAAAACATCACATCAAAAGGAATATAGATTTTGATTTGAGAAAATGAGAGGTGCTAACTATTTGATTAAAACGCCATACCTTCTTGCCAGCCCAAAGTCAATAATCTTTATTTGATACGCCTCTCGATTCACACACATGATATTCTCAGGCTGTCGGAAGAAATAAAAGTGCACATTTATGAGAAATGGTGAATGAAATGCTCTAGGATCAGTGTTAAAAATACACCAGAGCATAAAAATACGCATCTGGGTGCTGGCGTCTTATAGCAGCTTAGGCTCTCTGGATACAGCAAACTATAATCTTGTGGTCTATGAGGCTGGGAACACTCCACCAAGGCAGCATTTCCCTTCTGGTGGCATTTCTGTTTGACAGAATACAGAAATTTGAGATAAAGAATTCATTAGTGAGCTTTCAGAAAGGAAATGAAAGCACTCTGGCTGGTTTCAGGAAGTCAGGGACTGTGATTTGCAGCTCGTTGTATGCTGATATTGGGGTATTTCAGTAAACATTGCTTTAATACTTTTCAGTGTAGCTGAACTTATTAGTTTATTCTTCAACAAACCAAAATTTGTGAACTGCACAGAAATTAATTAATAGCTAATATTTAGTTGTTTACCTGCAATAGCTCTTTATGACCTATAATAGTTATATTATAGGTCATAAAGAGCTATTGCAGCTAAACAACTAAATTGTTCAAATACTGGTTTCATTGGTTCTGCTTCATAAAGTCATGATACACACAAACTTTCAAATGTTACTCACAAGTTTAGCTAAACAGCAATTTCCTTTGTAATGTCAGCCTTCAAACAACCTCCCCCATTGCACATTTCTTTTTCCAAATTTACAAACATTTACAAAAAAATAAATCATGAATAGTCATCTCATAGAAATACTCGAAAGTACATTCTGGGCTGAATCCCCAAACCTGATAAAATGCCGAATTAGCCAGATTTTTATCCAGTTACATTCATAAAAGTAAATATTCCAAAATCTTGATACAAATACATAACTAGGTAATGTAGCAAATTGGTATTCGGTTAAGCAAATTGGTAATTAAAAACTACTTTATCTAATAAAATAAGTATCAACAAAAAGGAAAAACTGATATTCTCCCCCCTCCTTCAAATCCAGATTTGGTGGTTTTTGCAAACAGAGGTTTGGCATGAACAAAAATTAGATTTTCCTTTGGCCACAGGCAACTTGAGTTTTTCCTAATAGTTTTAGTGTCACAGAACTGAAAATATATCGACGTTCAAGTAACATAATATGCATTCACTTTCACCAAGTTATTCAATTATTTGGGATCACATTCAGCAAGCTAAGTAGCCAAATACATAGCTCTGGTTTAGAGACACCCAAGGTACTGGATGCCTAAATAAATAAACATATAACATGCAAGGCCCAATAGCTGCTTTTCCTGGTGGAAGACAACTTCAGGGGCAGTCTGGGTTCAATGGAGTGCACAGTTTGACATCTGCTACAGCCTGACCATCAGATGTATGCCTCTTAAATTCCCACTATTTATGGAAACTTGCTGGAACTTTTGCCTGATACCATCATCTATTCACTCAGCCTCTTGCCTTAAGAATTTACACTATAGGAACGTTATTTACCGTATTATATCGATCGCAAGATGCCACTGATTATAAGATGCACCTTTATTTTTCTAAGTTAGAAATAAGTTTTCGTTTAAATGTCGCATCAAAGTGAATTCTATCCCAACTGCGTAGCAGTCAGAGCCAGCTGAAGGGCAACCACAGGGTTAATAAATAGGCCCCACTCTGCTCTTGCCGATGCTCTGCACACTTATTCTTGGGCTGGCCCTGGCAACACAGCTGCAGTAATGGCTGCTAGCTCAACTCCACCTCCTGTTCGCGAAACCTTGGTTGAATACGCGCAGCTTCTTGGAGCATACACTTTACCTTGGTAAGACGCTATCAAATATAGGACACCCCTTGAATACAGAGATACCAAAATATGAAAAAACATGCGTCTTATAATCGATGTAATACAGTATTGAGCATATGGCTTAGGCTAGAGGAATAGTTATTTCCTTAGTATCGGCAACTATCCTTTTCAACTGTTCTGAGGGCCACCTTATAAAGACAGGAAGGAATACTGCAGAACAGAAAGAAGATTCTCTAGCATTTGAACGTCAACCTGCTTTTCAACACCATAGCATTCTGGAAGATAGTGTACTGCAATTACAGCAAACAGGAGCCAGAAAAGCTGTCCCCCCAGTGTGATTGATCTTAAAGCAATTTTAATTGCTTTCCCGTGGCCCTTGGATCCTCTTCTGGTTCACTGAACTGTGTTGGATTACTGCTAAAAAAGTAGTTCTCAACTTGAATTGATGATCGGCCAACCACTTACAAGTTCAAAGGGTAAAGGACAATCTGGGTTCTCACTTCTATTCCCACTCCTAATGTGCTTTTATTATTTGAAATTTGGGTCTGTTCCTGATACTCCAAATCTAAAAGGATCATCAACTGCAGTCATAATACTGAGTTTTAAGATGTTTAGCCTAGTATATACTTTGTTTTTTGCACAGAAAGCACAATAAATGCACAGAACCTTCAAATCCAAATGAAGAATATACATTTGATGCATATATTGAATCCCTTCACAGATTTGCTTGATGAATAAGATGGCATCCATCTCTGTCAAGTTGGCGCTCTCATCAAGAATCCGATCAAACAGTTCCCCTCCTTCCACACTGAAAAGAGAGAGACAGATAGACTTCATTTGTAATTCAGTGTGCTGAAAATTCTACATTCAAGAACAATATTCTCCAACCTGGTATGTGTCACATGTCCATTCTACCTAGGATTAAAAGAAAGCACTAGAATTGGGGAAGCTGGTCAGAAATGTGACTTCCAATGCAACTGTGTACATGCAAACATAGACCCTCATAAACTGGGTGTGTACAAAACAAACATAAACAGCAATGAATATTTCAGCATTTAATCATTACATGATTTAGAATATAGTTTTTGAAAAGTAATTCCAAAGCAAACTGTCAATAGCCTTATGTCTATTGAAGGTAGTGAATGCCAAGCGGTGATTGTCAAGAGATTTGGGATAAATATATGAACTTTTCAGTGAGTAAATAATAACTGTAAATCATAGATGTGCAGAAATCTAAGTATGGCATTGATTCTCCAGATAGTATTCTTCGTATTCTTCAGGCAGAGAGGGAGAGGGAGAGATATAACTGGTTTAAGAATATAAACCTCTAATGCATTAATGATAAGTTTAATCCCTGATATCTCCAAGCATATTTCACTGAAAATGTTGCCATCTAGTTCACGATTCAACTTACTCTTTTCGGGATAACCCTCTCCTTGTAAAGTTGCATATAAAAATTCAAATATCCCAATCAAATCGTATGTTTCAATATGATCCATATGCAAACAGAAGTTGATTCAACCTCTGTATGCTTTAATTTTGAATCAGTAAATACCTGCACAGAGGTAGTAAGAATGGATATTGATTTCAATAAAGAAATTGCCTAAATGTGAATTTAGAATATTTTTTCTCCTCAGAACTTACTTCTATTGTCACTATTTAATCTTTATAAACCTGTTCCAAGTTAAGTATGCCACAGGAAAATGGAAGAGTTGGAACTGAACGGCAGTGTAAACTATAGGTTTGTCTATATCCTCTATACTGCAATTATTGGATTTAGCACTCTGTTGATTGAGTAAGGAATGAGGAGAATCACATTAAATGCTTTGGCTGCAGACACAGTTAAGAAAGAGAAGCAAAACAAACATCTAATTGATACATACTATTCCATAATAAGGACAACATCATTTTTTGATTCAAAAGCATCATACAGCTGGATGATGTTTATGTGGGTCAATTGATTCATTATGATGATCTCATTTTTCACTACATCCTGCAAAGAAAAAAAGAATGTTGTTACATTTGAGGAGAACGTAGCAAAAATCTTGATGTCATCATTAGTATTGTTGATTTTCCTGCCTCCATAAACCCTTAGAGCACCCTTTCCCAATGCAATGCCGTCCGAAAGTACTGAACCTCAGCTGGTGGAAATATCCACCACTAACATTCAATGATAGACAGATCTAGTTTTATCTAAGTTTATTTGGTGGAAATAGTGATCCAAATTATGCATGGCAACGAAATATACAGTATATTGTCTCCATGTCTTCAACGCTAATTCTGACATTGTAAGGGTAGATATCAAAGAGCAGAAATCATAGGAAAGATTTCTCCCTAAGAATTCAAGAGCAACTTCAATTCAAAAGAAGCCATGATTTTCCTGCTTTAGGTCTCTACTCAGGTAAGCATTACCTCTGCTTTGTCTGCTGAGCTAGCACTTTGAACTACTAAGGCATTTTTCTAAAAAAACCCCAAACAAATAAACCCAGAAAGAAATCTGTTTTATATTGTTGGTCAAGTGAACTCTCTACAATGGTTAAACTGGCAGCCTGAACACTGATGCTGTTCAGAAAAAGAGCAGAGAAAGCAATTGTAGTGAGTCCAAGAATGAGAAAAGAAAGAGAGACAGAGAGAGGGAGAAGGAGAGGGAGAGATTCTGTTTTCTGCAGCAGGTTGAACTTTTGAGCATAAGCAATTTCTGTCTTGTGTAAAATACAATGACGTATTTAGGTGAAGAATCAATCTTTTAGGTCTCTGTTATTATTCCCTAGTTCCTAGGAATAGGTTTATGTTTCCAGAATAATAGAGAATTACAATTGTGGTTGACCTAGAATCTGAGAGTCTCTTTCAACTTGAACTAACTCCTAGCAATCTCATGGGGACATTGATTTTTTTTCTTGACAACAGTGTAGAAGTCATTGCCGCCTTCTGAGTCTCTGTTTTTTACTACAGTACTTAAATCTAGTTTATACCATACTATTCCTCTGTGGTCTCCCACCCAAGTACAGGACATGTTTAACTTCAAATCCCAAAGCAGAGTGTTGAGGCAGTCTGCAATGAATCTTTGCTAAATTGTTGCTGGACAAAAGAGCAAGAGCTAAGAAAACAGACTAAGATTTTTTCTTCATAAAATTATGTGAAATAAATGACAACAAACAACCTTGATTTGTGACCTCTGCTTTCTATAATTTGGTGTTGGGGAGGAGAGATTGAAATGGAGATTTCAAAGGGTGCTCTTGAAACAAGAAGCTAAGATCGATATATCACACAAAAAGCATCCGAGAGTCCATCTGGAAAAGTTTGTCCGGGTGGAACCAAGTCAGTGGATAACAAACCCCACATATTGCTATAAGGCATTATTCAAACCTCACTTACCTTTTCCTTTACACTCCTGGCTTTTATAACTTTGGCTGCTAATTTGAAACCTGTCTCCTTTTCTTCACATTTATGCACCTGGCCAAATCGCCCACTAGAGAAAAAGAAAGAAAGTATAATTGAATTCAGGCCTCAGGTGATCCTTTATTTTATTTCTTTTGAAGTTAGGACAGTCCTAGGGTTAGGAGAATCAGTTGCCCTGATCCTTCAACACTGATCTTGTATATTAGTTAAAAGATTATAATAAAAGATTTAGGAGATCAACAGTGACTGGACATAATTGCTTCTATTTCCAGAAGAGAAGCAAGAAAAATGTCCAGGCCTCTGGCTTTAAGCCCCGCAGAGTTTCTAATGCTCTCAGCATTCCTTCTCATAAAAGTGTCATCATCTGAGATAGAATTCAGGACACTCATTCATTTTTAGGGCAGGATACATTGACCACTTATTTGTATTGTGAATTGATTTGTTTGATTGGTAACAGCAAGGACTTCTTGAACTGGAAGACACCAGAATACCCCAGGTCCAATAACTATAAAGTTTCTGTTCTGTCTTCCGTTTAAAATATGTTAGCTGTAGTGTCCGGGGGCGGGCATTTCCGAGCGCCTGGTATATAGGGTGGCAGCCCGCCCGGCCACGTGTATTCTTACTGGTAACCATCATCATAAATAAAGCGGTTGCACGCAATCTGCCTCTGCTTCGTTCTTACTGACCCTCGATCTCAGGATCCAACACTAGCCATTATTATTTTGGACCAGGATGGTTATCTTATTGCTTCATCCAAATTACAGTACACTACTTCCTAATCTGCACTATAGGACAGTACCCAGGGGTTGACCTGATTATTTTAAGAGATTCTACACATAGGTTTGGCTCAACTTACCCCCCCAAAACTTCATTCTTGAAGATGTGATAGAAGCTACCAATCCCAGCTCTTTTTGTTTTGATGATCCTGTGATCAAAAGGAGCAGACGTTGATGGTATGTTGTCTGTAAATGATAAACACAAAATGCCACTTCCAATGTGAACAAATGAATTAAAAGATATACAAGTTTATATGGGTATGCGTGCCTTTGAGTTAGATTTTGACTGCTGGCAATTGCCTGGACAAGTCCCTGCAGTTTTCTTGGCAAGATTTCAGAAGTGGTTTGCTGTCAGTTGCTTTCTAGAGCTGAGAGAGAGTGACTGGCCCAAGATCATCCAGTTGGGTTTCTTTCGTAAGTGGGATTAGAACAGTCTCTTGGATTCTAGTCTGTTGTCTAAAAACTATTTGTGTGCCTTTTCAGTTTTTGTTCAGGTGTTAAATGTACTGAGCAACTTCAAACAACTGTTTTCCCCTCATTGGAAGCTTAGTCCTGTGTATTACTGCAGCATGGACCTTTCACTTTGACTGTGCAAAAGAGTTTTACATTCATTGTTTTCTGGAAATATCAAGACATAACTTGGAACAGGGTTCCACAAACTCTACCATGGTTGATTCTGACTTGGTAAGTTCTCTAAGGACCTTGGAACAGTTTGAAAATTTGAAAAACATAATGGTTGTGACATAGAAATACAGGCTTGTAATGTGGTTGTAGACTACAGAGAGCTACCTATTCATCGTAATAAAGTCAATCTTAATGGTATCCAAGAAGCACGAGGATGAGAAAGCTTAATAAAGTGAAAGATTAAATGCTATAAATTGGCATCAGGAGCAGGAAAACAAAATGGATTGGATACTTTCAGTCAGAATACCATACTTTTTATTCTTAAGGACATGAAAAACAAAAAGAAACAGCTTTGCTTTTATAGTTAGGAAGAGCATAGTAAGAATTGTACTTTGCTACATTATAATCAATGATAACATCAATTAGACTCCATGGGCAGTTTCTTAATAGGATAATCTTTCAAGTTTATGGTTCAATCTCCAAGGCAGAAAAGTAGAAGCTTGATGAGTTTTATTATCAATGTCAGTGCTGCTTGTGACTGGAGACAGGAATATCAACACTGGAAATACTCCGTTTCCCTGAAAATAGGACCTAACCGGATAGTAATCCCTAGCATGATTTTTCAGGATGCTCGTAATATAAGCCCTACCCCAAAATAAGCCCCAGTTAAGATGATCAGTCAGACAGATGTATTTAGTACCATATTTCCCTGAAAATAAGACCTAAGTGGAAAATAAGTCCTAATGCATCTTTTGGAGCAAAAACTAATATAAGACCTGGTCTTATTTTGTGGAAAACATTGTATAAAAAAGTAAAATGTAGTTGGATTGTATGGTTTAGGGAACCAAAATGAAACAGAAAATCGACGTATTGGTTTCTGCCACTCTAATGAAATCTTCATAGCTAACACTGTTCAAACAATCAAAATGAGACCTTTTATAAATGAATATTACCAGATGAAGGATGTAGAAATCAAATTGACGATATTATTGCTAAAAGGAGGCATGCTTTAGAGCATCATAAACATAGCCAAGCATTGACTGTGGAACAGATCATGAACTGCTCATGTGCTAGCTTATTTATTTATCTAATGGATTTTAATCTTGCCTTTATTACTTTGTAAGAAAGGCAGTGAACATATCTAATAGTCCTCGTCCTATTTTCCTCACAACAATAATCCTAGGTGGTGGATTGAGAAAGAGAGAAAGAGTGACTGGCCCAAGGTCACCCAGTTCTAAGTTAAGCTAAAAAAGACAATCAAAGTCAGTTAGTTTCCACAGTATGATCTTGAACAAATACCATCATTTCCAGGGAGAATATCAGAAATCAGGTTGAAGTACTGAGCCTCAGAGGAATGATGAATGAACTTAAAGAAATGGTTAAGGATTACTGTGAAAAGAGACTGCAAAAAATGAAGAGAAGAAAACAAACTGGGAGATATCAGAACAAACTGGGGAAATTGCTAAGAAAGAAGAAGACAAAGTCAAGGAAGACAAAAGTCTCAGGAAGAAACTTTCAGAGAGCACTTGCTGGAGGAGCTATGAAAGCCTCGAAAAGATACTCAAATCCCGTGAGATCCCTATACCTACAACGATGACAACTGTGCAAGCCATCGTATTCCTTGAGACACTCCATGGAAATGATAGTTGGACTTTGAAAAATCAAAATAAGAAAAGTATGGACATTTTCAAACTTTTAGTGTTGGAGAAGACTCCTGAGAATACTGTGGACCGCCAAGAGAAGAAATCAATGAATTCTTAAAGAAATCAATTCGGAGTTCTCACTTGAGACACAAATGGCCAGGTTCAAAATTTCCTACTTCAGACTCATTATGTGAAGGCCCAGCTTCTGGAAAAGGCTGTAATACTGGGAAAGATGGAAGAAAAAAATAGGAAAGAGAAGAAGAAGAACAATAAAGTGGAAAAATTCAGTTACGGTAGCAAAGAGTACACCTTTGGGAGACATGTAAGAATAGGTTAGGGATAAATTGTCATGGAGAACAACTATGTCTTATCAATAGGAGCTGAAATGATTTGGTGGCACATTTAAGTAAAATTTAATTTAATATTAAAACAACTTGCTTCTATTTCTGTATGTCTAGCAAAGCCCAAACCTTGTAAATTGACAATAAAATAAATCAGCAAAAAGGTTAATGTCAAGGGCAGACAAAAGAACAGGTAGCACTAAAACTTGTTTGCTTTCAGATCCTCAGATGGGATTTTCAACTGGTATAACAAACAATCCAAATGTTATTGTTCTGTTAACAGAACAATGTAGAAAATGAAATAGAAATGCATTCATTTTGCTTGCAATTAGTATATATTCTATATATTTTTAAAGCCAAGTTGTACCAATTATAAAATTATCTCCCTTTGAAGTTTCTTGCTTCACTTTGTTCTTGTTGGCAGCTGTTGATTTAGCTGCGACTGTTTTTCCAGGTAAGGCAAGTTCTGTTGTTTTTGGCTTAGCTGCTTCTTTTGGTTTAAGTTCACCACTGGCCTTTGGCACATCTACTCTGCTCTTTTTGTTGACATCTTTGGGGAAAATTCCAGCATTCACACGACGCTTGCTGCTGGTGCTTTGTTCATCTTTCAGAAGAAATGAAGCCTTTTCATTTTCTTTATGCCTACACGAAAAAAATGT